>JAAGKR010006300.1:0-43984 GCA_011419295.1 Clarias macrocephalus | reverse complement strand
TAATTCCACTGCAATCTGAGATCTAGAAAGCCAAAGAGAGCACATAGCATTTTCCTCTGAGTATCATACAGTGTCTCACTCTGTGACGCTTACCTATATGGATGTTGTTCGTAACATCTTAAAATTGCATTACACCTAATAAATAAAAATTCCTTCACTGTGCTTGATCTCTGGGGCCACTACCATCTAATACATGGCTAGAATAATCTAATACACTGCTGGAATAATAGCCCAATCAGAAGAAACCCGGGTGGCGATGGATTTTTGTAGGTTTTACATGCTTAAATAAACCACAGGTTGTGCAGGACACCCGGGAGGCGATGGCACAGGGTGCTTGGGCCCATCATCGTTGCTTGCAACTATATATATGTAAACACACACATATATCACACACATACACATACTCACACGTGCATCTGCAGCCTTTTCTACACACGTACACATAATGAATGTTAACACACACACACACACACACACATGCACGCATGCACAAACACACTCATATATTACACACATACTTAAACACGCACATCACTCTCTATCACATGCAGGCACGCAGAAACACACACATACATCACACACATACACAAACACACACACATGCACACACATACTAATGCTCTCAACAAATCTTTAGGTCCCAAATTGACATCAGCCTTATAAAGTGTGTATTGTGTGGTGCACCCGAGGTGGCGATGGTGCGGGGTGCTTGGGCCCGCTCATCGTTGCTTGCAACTATATTATATACTTAGATGTATATGTATTCCGTGAAACAATATGTGAGGTAATAATATATACAGATGTCAATAATTAACATATTGTTGTGTTATGTGTATGTGTGCTTCTATGTTTCATACACAGATCCAGATGTTGTCTCCAGTCTCACTGTCTCTAACAAAACCACATCATCTGTGTCTCTAACCTGGAATCCACCTCCTGGGAACAGCTTCTTGTTTATTGTAAACTGGATTGGTGGCAGTGTGAATATCAGCAGTAACTTTTCAAACCTGTCTTACAATGTCACTGGTCTGACTGCTGGAGTGAACTACACATTCTGTGTTACTGCAGTTGCTGCAGATAATCAAACTAGAGGAGCAACAAGTCAAATCACAGCATTCACAAGTAAGCCCTGTACTGCTGAGTAAGACCATTTTATACCACTGTGAACATCTGTAGCTGCTCAAAACATAGTACTGTTTAAAGTGAGTAATACAGTGGAACATTGTATTGTGCGTAACTTGGGCTGCGAGTGTTTTGCAAGATGAGCAAAACTTTGCAATAAATTTTAACCTGATAAACGAGCGATGTCTTAAAATACGAGTAGTATGCATATGATTTGTCTGTCAAGCGTCAGGTTATTACAACTGAGCCAATGGTTGTTCTCTCTTTTAGGCGGTGTGATTGTGACCCATGCTTAGTTTTTTTTTTTTTTTTTACCGTTTTCTTTCCCATGCTCAGTCTCAGTGTGCATGCAAAACTCATATAGTCAACATGCGTGTGCACATGTACTGTTTATTATAACATTGTGACTGTGTGTGTGCGTGATTGCGTAAAGCATTTTTTTATATTGTGTCCAAGTGTAGTGAACTGTTCTCTAGTAACTGTACTGCAACAATGGCCCCATGAAGAAAAAGGTTAAAAAGGCAGTATGGTAGATGAATCTGTTTAATGACAATGCATCGGCACATATCCACGAATTCCTCAAAAGGAGTCAAAAGCAAGTATCATTAGAGAGCCTCCATGTCCTGACTTTCGTTCTTTCTTATGGGGAAATTCACTTTAATATGCAAGTCCTTTGATATACAGACCCACTTCCGGAAAAAATTATGCTTGTAATCCAAAGTTTAACTGCATATTTCTCTCTGTAAATACAGTCTTTCTCTCTGTGTGTCTGTATGTGTGGGCCTTTGTATATATATTTAATAGTAATTAACCATAGTTTTAATAACGTTTTTACACTTGGATTAAAACAAAAATTTTAAATGACATAAGTAATATATAAACATATATAGATGTCAATAATTAACAAATCTGTTTTTGTGTTTGTGTGTTTGTGCATTACTGACAGAGCCAGATGTTGTCACCAATCTCACTGTTTTTAGCAAAACCACATCATCTGTGTCTCTAACTTGGAATGCACCACTTGGGAGCAGCTCCTTGTTTATAGTAAACTGGACTGGTGGCAGTGTGAATATCAGCAGTAACACTTCAAACCTGTCTTACACTGTCACTGGTCTGACTGCTGGAGTGAACTACACATTCAGTGTTACTGCAGTTGCTGCAGATAATCAAACTAGAGGAGCAACAAGTCAAATCTCAGCATTCACAAGTAAGTCCTGTATTAATAATACATGAGCTTTGTTTAATGCATAGATAAATATTTTTCTGGATTAACACTGGCATAGTCGAATTTGGTGCGCTGTAAGGTATTTTTAATTTATTGATAAATGTGTGGTATGCAAAATGTCTTACTGATTAGTTTAGTAGGAAATGGCAAAAGCAGCCATCACCCAATCACCCCATTCCTTTTTTCATGCATGTTTTCAAAGGTTCAGAAAATATGATATTCAGTACATAACACAGTATTAAAACATTTACAGTTTATAAAATGTATTTGTTTGGTCTAAGTGCTCCTGAGTGATGCAACCAAAATGCATTTGCCTTATCATTGGGAGATTGGGAGATTAATTCCACTGCAATCTGAGATCTAGAAAGCCAAAGAGAGCACATAGCATTTTCCTCTGAGTATCATACAGTGTCTCACTCTGTGACGCTTACCTATAAGGATGTTGTTCGTAACATCTTAAAATTGCATTACACCTAATAAATAAATATTCCTTCACTGTGCTTGATCTCTGGGGCCACTACCATCTAATACATGGCTAGAATAATCTAATACACTGCTGGAATAATAGCAGCAATCAGAAGAAACTCGGGTGGCGATGGATTTTTGTAGGTTTTACATACTTAAATAAACCACAGGTTGTGCAGGACACCCGGGAGGCGATGGCACAGGGTGCTTGGGCCCATCATCGTTGCTTGCAACTATATATATGTAAACACACACATATATCACACACATACACATACTCACACGTGCATCTGCAGCCTTTTCTACACACGTACACATAATGAATGTTAACACACACACACACACACACACACATGCACGCATGCACAAACACACTCATATATTACACACATACTTAAACACGCACATCACTCTCTATCACATGCAGGCACGCAGAAACACACACATACATCACACACGTACACAAACACACACACATGCACACAAACTAATTATGTTTGTAATCAAAAGTTTAACTGCATATTTCTCTCTGTAAATACAGTCTTTCTCTCTGTGTGTCTGTATGTGTGGGCCTTTGTATATATTTAATAGTAATTAACCATAGTTTTAATAACGTTTTTACACTTGGATTAAAACAAAAATTTTAAATGACACAAGTAATATATAAACATATATAGATGTCAATAATTAACAAATTTGTTTTTGGGTTTGTGTGTTTGTGCATTATTGACAGAGCCAGATGTTGTCACCAATCTCACTGTTTCTAGCAAAACCACACCATCTGTGTCTCTAACCTGGAATGCACCACTTGGGAGCAGCTCCTTGTTTATAGTAAACTGGACTGATGGCAGTGTGAATATCAGCAGTAACACTTCAAACCTGTCTTACACTGTCACTGGTTTGACTGCTGGAGTGAACTACACATTCATTGTTACTGCAGTCACCACAGATGGACAAACTACAGGAGCAACAACTCAAATCTCAGCATTCACAAGTAAGTCCTACATGATGTGCATCATGTATATATTAAGATGCAACAAATGTACTGTATAACAGCAACTTGTATGGAGTTCCCTGGTTTCCACATGCTCATGCAGCATCATTAATGTGACTCATCGTGTGGAAATCATGAAAAATATTTTTTTAATTTATATTTTATTTACAAGTCAAAAATTATCTGCACTCCGGTTATATTAAAAATTCTATTGGTCACACTCAGTACTTTAAGTACTTTTAGTTCAAGGCTACTCCCTCCTCAGTCACTGCTGTCCAGGTGTAAAATGTTGGATTAGTTCATGTTTAAATCCGATGCGAGCAAAAATGGATGCCCCATTTGTGATTTGTATGAAAGAAGAGAAGCATGTAGTGATTCATTTTTTTGTAGTCTGTGGTTGTACCTGGTGCCATTATATATCGAAGACCTTGTGTGCAGTATGAAGAAAGTGTTTGGATATCTGCAAACAAAATGTGAAAGGTGAAAGTTTTTTAAAGAGAATCATTGCTGGTGCAGGACATGAATCCATCACTACGAGCCTGCAAGTAACCTGCACAGTCTTTTTCTTTGTCTTTTGGTTGTTCCCTTTCAGTGGTCGCCATAGCGAATCTGCCTCCAGGAAGTCCTGTTCATGATTTGCATGATTGATTTGGCAAATGTTTTGAGTCGGATGTGTTTCCTGCCACAACCCACTGCATTCATCCAGACTTGGAACTGACACAAGAAGACACAGTGCACACTCTTCTGCCCACACTGTTGTCACTTTGCAAAAACTTGTTAAAGCATCCTCCCTCCTGATATTGCTCCATTGGACCTTCACCTTTTTGGTCCCCAGAAAGTAGCCCTATGAGGACGAAGATTAATTTTTGATGCAGAAGTAGAGACAGTGGTGTCTTTGTGGCTTGCAGCTCAGCATAAAACAGTTGGAATACAAATGATGGACAAGTATATTGAAAAGCAATTAGATTTTGTGGGAAAAGGGTGTGTGTGTGTGTGTGTGTGTGTGTGTGTGTGTGTGTGTGTGTGTGTGTGTGTGTGTGTGTTGGTGTGTGTGTGTGTGTGTGTGTGTGTGTGTGTTTGTGTGTGTGTGTGTGTGTGTGTGTGTGTGTGAGTGAGTGAGTGAGTGAGTGTTTTAAGTAAATCAATATAAATTCTACATCCAAAGTGTGGATAATATTTTACTCATCCCTGTATTTATTTATTTATTGACTTTCAACAAAGTCATGTGGGAAATGTGTATGATACTGTAGGTCACAAAGTGGAAGCAGAGTGCTAAGGCACATGCATATCATCGCTTTTTAAGTTCCGAACTGTGTTTTAAATCAAAACTGATTAACAATGGGGAAAATGCAGCACGTGTTTGCATGAAACAAAATATTAATATCTACAGGTTGGAATGGAGCAATAACAGTATAACTCTTAATGAAGCAACTTTGTCTGTTTCCTTTAAATTTCTTCTCAATATAATCTACGTTCTGGAGTATGTGCAGATAGTAGAACAAAGATTATTATTTGCACTTTCATTCTACGCATTCAAGTATTGTTTAGGCAAACAAGAAAAAATCAAGTTTCGTGTGCATACAGTATGTGCAAGTGTGTATGAGCTATGCAGACTCTCAGGCATCCTAATGGCAGCGGATTCCAACCTGTCTGCCAATTTTCATCGGTTTTTGAGTGTGTTAAGACCTCCAAAAAGCCCAAAAGGGTGGGGGGGGGGGGGAGGGGGGTGGACAAGAGGGTCCTGCACACCCTATACTGCTTGGGCCCTAATTATTATAGTTAGCAGAACGATTGAATAATGCAAAGAAAACTTAATCATATTATTTTTTTAAACATTAACTACGAAATATTCAGAAATCAGTATTTGGAGAAAAAACTCTGATTTACAGACACTCTGTTATGTGTCTTAGCATGCTCTTCACCAGTCTTTCACATTGTAGTTGACTAACTTTATGCCACTCTTGGTGGAAATAATTCAGAAAGCTCAGCTTTGTTGGTGGCTTGTGACCGTCCATCTTCCTCCTGCTCACATTCCAGAAATTTTCAGTGGGGTTCAGATCTGAAGATTAGGCTGGCCATGAAAGTGTCTTTTTCTGGTGGTCATTCATTAACACCTTGATTGGCCTGACTGTGTGGAGCATTGTCCTATTAAAAAAATAAACTAGATATTATTTATATATTATCAAAAATAAATCTATAGAGTTGGGGACATAGTCAGAGCCGGAGAAAACAAATGGTCTTCCAGTATTACCTTGTACATGGTTTGATTTATTTGTCCTTTGCAAAGATAAACCTGAAGCCTTGCTCAAGTACCCCAGATCATCACCAATCCTCCTCCACATTTCACAGTTGGTGTGAGACACTGGCTTATTCATCTCCAGGTCTCCATCTAACCATAAGATGACCAGGTGTTGGCTAACACTGAAAATAGCTTTTTCAGTGCCTGCACAGCTCAGCTTCAGTTTGCCACTGTGTTTGATGGTCACTGATGTCATCCTGTGATTGTTGAGTGGCATTCGTATAAGTTTGTGGTCATTACTGTCAGCATAAATTTGTTTTTGCCCCTTGCCCTTCTGTAGCTTTGTTGTCCCCAGTGTCTGCTGTTTGATCTTGTTTTTTTTTTTTTTTTTCTTGTTGTTCTTGTGCATTTTGTTTGAAATTTTGGATTTTGGGGATGGAAGTAACCTGATGCGCACTGTGTCCTTGTGCCAGTGAAGCCAAGACTGAACCCTTTTTTCCCCTCACTTGAAACTGTTCTTTCCAACTCTTTAGGCATTGTTAATCAGTACTGCATAAAACATGAGATGTGGTTGTGTTGGAAAAGATATGTATATAGTGCCAACAGAAAGATTTCAGACACTTTCAAGTTTTCCACAGTTTGTTGTTTCAGACTCATCTTAAAACATATACATATCCTTTTATTTTCATCATTCTACACACAGATGTCATTGAAGGGGGATTGCAGGCCAGACATAAGTACAGCAGAAGTTAAGATATTTAATAATATAAAGCAAACATGGTTAGCAACTTAAACATGAAACTATGACTTAAGGAGACCCAAAGCAATGACATGAAGTGTGGTTAGCAAAATGACACAGGCATCAAAAGAGTACAAAAATCAATTAAAAGCAAGACTGAACTAAACACATGACTATTTACGTATAACAAATCATTAATATGGTTTGTTATAAATAATCATTTTTTATAAATGATCATTATGATCATTAATATAATTTATAACAAATTATTAAAACATACAGTATCATTGTGTCTCTTGTGCTCATGAACTTGGTTTGGTTTGGACAGCATTTCCCAGAGTGCACCTCAGTCAGGTGATGGGGTGCACTCTGGGGAATATGTCCCTGGGCACAAGAGACGCGATGATGTGCATACATTTTAAGATGAGTGTGATGCATACCACTTTATGTACTTTTACCTTTAGTACCTTTTGACAGCTGTGTAGGGGGTTTGGGGGTTACAGGCAGAAACCAGTAAGCCAGTAAGCATGGTCATGTTCAAAAATTTTATGCTTATAACAGCACACAATTTGTAAATATGACATATTACTTTAAAATAGAATGTAGTTTCATTATGAGTGCTTACACCAGTGGGGCTTCCTATAAACTCCTGGAGTTAATACAAGGAATATACATTGAGTGTCTTTTATTTATTTTAAAGTCTATTTTTATTTTTCTATTATGAATTATAAATTTTTTTGTCACACACAATTCTTCCCATAGAGCCGGACATCGTCAGAAATCTCTCATTTTCTGGAGTCACAAAAACATCTGTAAATCTGGTCTGGACTCGACCATCAGGAGAGAGCTCTTTCTTTAGAGTACAGTGGATAACTGGCAATACGTCTTTCAATTCATCAACTTCTGCCAATGCCTTTAACATCACCGATCTACAACCTGGAACAAATTACACATTTACAGTCACAGCTACTGCTGCTGATAATACAACAGAAGGATCCCTGGTTGGTGTTACCATTTGCACAGGTAGGTTTCACAATTTTAAATGCAAGAGAAATATCTTTGTTTTATGTATTTTTTTTCCATTGACCTCTGAAAGGCATATTAGAACATGTGGTCTATTAGTCTGACCCTAACATGAAATTTACTGCTCATAATTTTAAGATCAAAGCAATGAGAATTTGTTTGTTTTGACATTGTTTTGATTGCCTTGCTGCAATCTTATCAGTCTAAATGACATATTGGTCATGGAAAATGGAAATTGTACCATTCTAAACTAACAGATATAAAATATGAAGAAGCCACATTCCTGTAATGTTTTTTTCCTCAGTTACTGAGTGTTGTTTTAAAGAACATTTTTAATAATTTTACTGGTATTTAGGCTGCTGTTGTGGGATAGGTATCAAATTTATTTGTCTTTGTGTTAATGTTGCTAATCTAGTAACTGTTCCTCAAGGTACAAGTCCTGTCTCTAACATAAGCTGTGAAGGACCAAACCGCACTGCAACAGCCCTGCTGACTTTAACATGGACGAATCCTCCGGGCAGCAACAACGGATTCAATATCAGTCTCGGTCATTCATTCAATGACTTTGTACCATCTTGCAATCCTGTCTGTAACTACAATTTTTCTAGTAACCTCCAGTACTTCAGCTCTTACACAGTGACAATTTCAACCCAGGGATGTGGTGAGAGTGGCACATTGGCCTTTACATGCAGAACAGGGATTACAGGCATGTGATTTACTTTTGTTCATTTTCTGTATTGTGTTTTCTACAACTTATAATGAACTCATATTAATAGTTCTGTATAGTTAACATGATGAATTACATAGCTATTGCTATGCATGGAATCATGTGTACTCTATAATTTTAGAGCCACCAGTGCCCAGTAATCCAGATGATGTAGCAATAGTGCTCACTCCAAAGAACCAGAGGGTAATAACTCTGCAATTCAGTGACGGTCTTCTGAATAGCACTAATGGACCAATTCAAGCATATGGCGTTCTGCTGTCAACTGACTGTCAGAGTAGGACATTTTCCCATTTTTTACTGAGCTTAATATAAGATAGGATAGACTGAATATTTGTTATAATGTTTGTCGTCTTGAATGTAATTTCAGGTAACAGCTCCAGTTCTTTCCTAACAAAGACCTATAATGACTGGAAACAAAAAAATACAACAACATATCTAACTGTTTTAAAATTAAATGGAAATAGCATTACCAGAAGCAACATAATTACACTTGACCTTGGAAATTACAATGTCTCAGATGTACTCAATAATACAGATTATAAAAACGGACCTCTGGCTAATCAGGAATACAGGTAACGATAAAGTAACTGAAAATGTGTGCAGAGAAAAGAATGTAACTTTTTTTTTTAAGGACTTCATTATTTGGCCTTTTTTGCAGGATGGCCTTGGTTCTGTTCACCTACATGGAAATCAAAGACAGACTTGTGGACATTCAGCAGTCAGTCTTCTCTGTGACACCTTTTGCCAGCATCACTGCAAAACCATTGAACTCCCTATGTAAATCAACTTACAGTACTTCCTCATCTTATTAACCTTTTAACTAGAGCAGCATGATTCTTGCTAAAATGTGAATCATGATTTTCTCTCTGTTTTCTCTAATTCTCATTTTTTTCAACCAAACCATTTACTGCTCTCAAGTAAAAAAGAAAACATGTGCTTTGATTACAGCTTTGAACACTCTTTGAACATTCATTTAAGCCATACACGAGCACACTAAACCTTGCCCAAAACCATCTTTGAACTGGAGAATATTATGCTGATTTGTGCCTGGGCATGATGCATTGTTTACGGTACATACTGTAAACGTCCTGAACTTTGAGGTCAAGTGTACCCAGATCCATGCTGGTGTGAAAGAACTTATACTCTGCATATACATATAGTCACAGAACTGACTTTGGATCAGGCTACCACAGACAATAGAAGACACCAGTATGTAGAATAAGTGCTCTTTTTTATTTTGTAGTATTTGTGGCTCTGCAGGAGAGCTCCGTGAAATACACATTTGTGCGCGCACACACACACACACACACACACACACACACACACACACACACACTCACACAGGTCAAGTTAAAGGAGAAGGTGAGGTGCAGAACGCACAGCTTTATTACATTTATTTAAAATGCACCAAAAACTAACACTACAGAATGTATTTTAGCATTTGTACATTCTGTAGTGTTAGTTTTTGGTGCATTTCACTGTGGCTATCATCACATATCATGGGCACAGCCAGGTATCATCACCAGTATCTGATTTTCTCCAACTCACCTCTATTACACAGAAATAACAGTTGAGGTCTGAGTTCACTGAAGCTTGTGAAGGCTGGGCCTCAAGCAAGAAATAAACTGAATGTGCAAATTATGCAAAAAAATATTTACGTACCTGAATAACATAAAAGGTCAGTCTTACATTAGCAGACTAGATTAGCTGACACTGCTCATAACAAAAGAGGGTAACTTTTGTTTAAAGAAAAGCTTCCTCTTTGCTGGGGAAAAATACCATACCTGTTCCAATAGGCATTTTTTCCCATGCACCTGTATTCTGACAAGTCTCCTCTCCTGTACTAAAATGGGCTAATATTTTTATGACAATGGCTGAGTGATGGATGTAAATTTAGTTGTATAGGTAGAACTGTACATAAATTTATTTATTTATCTTCCACAGGGAAAAAAACTGAAGAAGCACCGGACACTCCTGAGCAAAACCAGTACTGTATAAACAGTTGATTCATTGACTGAATATAGTTTATTCAGGCCACATTTTTCATTCATATAGCTAGCCACTCGTGTAATTTAAATGTTTAGATAAAAACTCACAATTACAATAATAATGTTAAAGCTATGTGATTTTGTTAAATCTTAGTATTAATATTTTATTAACCCTTGTTAACCTAGTTCCATTATACGAAACCAATGTAATCTTTCATAAATCCAAATGTAAATATTTCAATGTAATGTATTTTTGTAAAGCTTAAATCAAGCTACATGACATACAAACAGTGTCATCTTCAATCTCAGATATTTTACTTAGACTTGATGAGATTTTTCACAAGTAAGATATGAAGATATTATGTTCCTAGAATGTCATTTCCTAAAAGTTATATATTGTTATTAGAAGGTTATATACTGTATATTTAATTTCTACAATGTAATTTACTAGAAGGCCTAACATGACTGTCATATCAGTAGTATGTATCTTTCCTCAGGTCTAGTATAACAATATTGTATTGCTATATTTTGCTCTTACCTACCCTTAAATATTGTGCTCATCTTTTGTGTGTTTGTATCTTTTATACAATGTTGCATGCATTACCATGAATTCATAAATAAGCCTTCATCTTATCTAGATTATTCTGTTTCTCTGTTTGGTGCTAAATTTCAATGCATTTTATTTGTGACAAATATAGCTTAAAAATACAGCCAAACAGTTGAGCATAATGTTCCAAAACATGTTGTACTATATTATGCACCTACCCTAGAATGTAATACAGACAGTACTTCAACGTTAGTACTGTATATGATTTTTTAAAACAAAAAATGCTTCTTTCTGATCGAATGTATTGATCTCAATCAAGTTATACAATATAGTGAATCTTCTCTACATTATACTGCATATTTTATTTAGCATTTTTCATGAATTTATCTTATTGAATTACTGAATCTAAATAAAGTTTGTGCAAAAATGCTTTAAACTAAGAACATTTAAAAATATATATATGCATTTTAATAGTTCTAGGTACACTTCTTCTAGATACACTTGCACATAGTATTTAAAGGAACTCAACAGGTCGGTTGCTCCGAACAGAACTGACCACAGATCTTCTGTCGCGTGTAGGCTGCTTTAAATCTTTCTGTCTCTTCATGTAATCCAAGTCAGATTTCTCAATGAGGGCAAAACCATCACTTCCAGGACTCCCTGTTCTTATTTACACTAAAGAAAGTTCTTCGGCTGTATGTTTGCCGTTGTTGTCCTGCTACAGGTTAAATTTGGAGCCACCCTGATGATATTGCATGATGGATGAGTATCTAATTATTGAAGACACCATTATTCCTGACCAAATCTCAAGCCCCATTTGGAGAAATGCAGCCCCAAACTTTTAAGGCATTCATTATTGTTAAGCTCTTCAGCCCTTTGGAAAACAACCTGCCAAATATTTGCATTTTTGACTCATCAGTCCAGAGCCCTTGCTGCCATTTTTCTGCTTTCCGGTCCCTATGTTTTCATGCAGATTTGAGCTAACAAGAATGTGCATCTTGAGGAAAGGGACCCATGACTAGCCACAGCAGTACACGGCCAGCTGTGAAGTTTTCGGGCACATGACGTACATTACCTGTAGGCAGTCATGTTTCAATCTCAGGTATTGCATGTCTTCTGAAGCTGATAATCTCTCCGAACACAAGCCGTTCTCTCTTAGACGCAAGCGACAGAGCTGATAAAAGTGTCAAGCTCAAACTGTAAATACTGATATGTATTTATTCTTAATTTTCTTCTCTCCTTTTGTATCAATAATGATTTTTCAATAATGATTTTTTATATATATATATATACAGGTATTTTTAATAGTATTTTACATATAACGAATAGTGCATTTGTTCAGTGGATTACAAGGGCTATTTGTTTTTAATGCACCTCTTACCTTTCATTCATGATTGGTGTGAAATTATCAAATCAGTTTCGCTGGTGGCGAATTGAGGGTTTTAAGACTAATTAACCATATATATTTTTGCATGGTACAATACAAAGTTTTATCTCCAACCAAGTTTTTGTCTAAATCTCCAAATTGATTTCTCACTGATGTCCACTCCATTGTCATGTCGCAGTTGTTTTTTCACAGAGCTTGCAACCATTTCGTCGTTATGGCTAGTGATAGTTTCTATGGCTGTAACAATGACTCTGTAAAATTTTAATGTTCGACATTTAAAGCCTAACGCATGACAGTGTATAATTTGTGATAGTATAAGGGTGAGTAACTTACTGATTAATTTTGCGAGGATTGGGTTTTGCGTGATGTCCGTTATTTATTATGTCTTCTGATGGTGCTCAGTATCACGTTTACACCAACAGATTTTAGATGGCGGTGTATTTTGCAACTGGCACTTCCAGCAGACCTCATTGTCCTGACATCTTAAGTATGAAGCTTACTGATCTTTAGTTATTTTGAAATGCCTCTACTGTACTTGTGGATGGACTGTATTTATCTAGGCTTTATATGTTATGGTGACATGAAAAGTGAGAATCGGTTGTGGATAATCTACTGTACACTCCCTTTGAATCTTCTAAATGGGGGTCGTGACATTTTCACATAGGGTGAATTAACGTAAAGTGGACCATCAGTCCTAAAAGGAATTGCCCATGTATTTTTTTTTAATTACGCCAAAGCGTTTTTCTGTGCAGAACGTGATTCTATGGTTGCAAAAATAAAACCTTAAAAAGAATAACTAACTGAATTACTAAACTCCCTTAACTACTATAGTATTTACTAATGTTGTTGCTAAATATTGAATATTATATATTTCATGGTTAATTGAATATGATATATAATATTTAATTGAATATTAAATAAATAGATAACAAAGTGAATCTTTTTTGTGTTTGTTTAATATACACCTGTGCACCACTTTAATTTTAATTGATATTTCATTATATACTGTAAGCTCCTATATTTATGCCTTACTAAAAAAATTTCATTTAGCAAAATATATGATATGACCTGTAGTGATGTACCAGTTGATATACAGCTCAATCTGCATTTGAAAGTGTTTAAAATTAGCTAAATCAAACAGAATTACTCTAAATCAATCTAAATCCTTTACTACTAAATCTAATTTACTTTAGCATGCCAACAACAAAATAGTAGCTAGTGAAAATGCTGAGTAATAACTTTGGAAAACTACTAGCTACATTGTCTGGTGCCAAAAAATAAGATTCCCCATTTTTGTTTGTTCAGTTTCCATTTTTCTTTCCTTGATTCTGTTTAAAGACCTGTTTAAGTCTCTTCACAAACTCTTCTCACCTTTCATTAGTTATCAAACAGCATTACTCTAAATTACTCTGTTATACTCTGTCCTTCATATTACCATTATATTGAATATGTAAGACTTATTGACAGCTGCTGACTCGTATGGATGAGTCAGCTGTTTACACCTACTGTACACTTCTACTGATTCTACTGCTCACTCAATCACGCTTCTTTTAAGAAAAGAAAAAACATAAAACAGCTGCTCTCAGCGAAGTAAGTATTTCCTTTTTCTTTAGTGTTCATTCCTCTGTTGTCTGATGTGCAAGTGGCATCACATATAGTCAATATTACTATAGACAATGATTCCTCTTGCATTATAGGCTGGCTGAGTTCAGAAATTGACAGTGGAGAAATTTGTCTGTATCCATAACTTCATGAGGGTTCAATTTCACTTCACCATGCAGTTCATTCTAGCACTTGTAATGATGATTCTGGTGGTGACAAGTAACTTTTCTTTCCTTCATGGTGTCTTGTATGTGATGTTTCAGGAGATGAACCACATAATAATAAATAATAATGAATAAATAAACAAAACACACAATAATGCTCCTTTCACTTCATAACTCGTCCTAGGCCACTTGGCGACAATTGTTTTGCACTGGGCAACAGGGCTCTTTAGCTCTTTAGTACTTAATTAGCTGAATGCGAAAGTGTTTTTTTTTCTGATTCTCATAAAGAATTGTTTTAATTGAGCTTTAGATGTTGCCATGCCAACACAAACTAACACACTAAGTGTTACGTGAAATTGTAAAGTTTAGTACTATATATAATATAGTACTGCTGCGTGTTCGTTATGTTATAGGGATTTTAATTTTTTATTATTCTGTAACTTGTTAACATTTACATGCTAAAAAAATCTAACTTTATGATGCAATATGTAGCATGTAGTACATGAATTATTCACCTGGATTACACAATTTGTCTAGGGCACTAGCAGACTCAGGGCCGACCCTGGATTGTAGTAACTGTAAAAATCATGTCACAATTTTTTTTCTAGATTTGGAATTTAGCAAACACAGAAAAGTGAGGTGATACAAACAGTAAAATATGCCAGTGCTGTTATGCTGAATGTCAGGGTTGCTGTTTGGCCTGTCAAATAGAGGACCAGGATCATTTCTAACATTTCAAAACCAAAAAGTGCATTCAGCTTGGGTATACTGTACTTTTGCATGAATTGAGACACTGCTCTTATGCATGCATATCTACAGGAACCTAAAATATTATTAAATCATTAATTTAATACAAATATATCCCATCAGTCTTAATGACCATATTCAACACAATCATAATTAGTGCATTTATGACTTTTAGGGAGAAGTCCTACTAGACAGAGTCTTTAATGTGACTCAGAAGAACGAGAGTGATTCGTTCATTTTCTACTGGGCGCGCAAAACCTTCTTGGGTTATGTACAGGAAACAGAATTCAGCGATTCTTCTCAATGAGTCTTCTATTACGAGTCGTTCGTTCTTTTGTCACATGACTCCCATAAACGCTATGCCGTGCAGTACACAGGAAAGATAATTGAGCGATACTTCTCAATGAGTCTTCTAGTCCTAGTCGTTTGTTCACTGTTTTTTTATCACGTGACTCCCGTAGACGCTAGGCAGTGCAATAGATTCAAAAGAACGAAAGATTCGGAAAAGAAGATGTGAGATGAGCTGCTTGTTTTGTTTATCATAATACGTCCTTGGATGCATTATGAAAATTTTAATTACTGGAACTATAGCCAAAAAGACGTGTTGGGAGTCTGTTTATTGAAAATGTATCATTTTATTTTTATTTCTGATCAAAAGAACGAAATTAACTAAATGGCTAAAAAAAATTCGTTTTGATGAACGAGATTCAAAGAACCGAGTCACTTAAATGACTCAAACATCCCATCACTAGTCTCTACCGCCATCTGCTGGACAAAACGCTGCCACATGAGCAGGACGGACGAAAATATAAGATTATGTTTATATGAGGAAGGTCAAATGGCGAAATTAGAGCTTACAGTAATATGTATTCTTACAATTATTTTAAATAGTGACGAATTAAAATTGCATGTAAGGTTTTTATATACTGCGAATGTTGTAGGAATCAACTGGTCTTTTTTATTATTTATTTAACAGAATCGAAACAAAATATGCATTTATAATAGCATAAATAAGTTTGAATAGATGTGTCAAACATGGCACACACTCGTTGAACAAAAAAAGAAATAGCGAAAACACTCTTTGAAAGAAGTCAAAAAGGAAAAAAACACAATAATAAATAAATAAAATAAATGAGTAAATACAAATACAAAGGGGTCTCTTTAATCCTCTTATAATAAACCAAGATCTCTTGTTATTCCAGCAAATTTCTTGAGCTGCGTTCCATTCCGAAGTGTACTTCACAGGGTGCTCCCTACTCCCTACTCCATTTGGAGGGAATGTCGGTGAAGGGAATCTACCTCGACAAAACTCCCCCATTCGGAACACCCTGCGAAGTCACCAGCGCAGACGTCACTTCCTCCGTGGGTGACCATTGTAACGTAAGCACCTCGGATTCCTGTTGCTGCAGCTGTGAAAATTTACCACTATGGTCATTAAATATTGAATATTGGTATTAAACAAAAACTAATACCATCATAAAACATACTATTGAAACGTGTATAACTTGTAAATGAATTATTCATTAATAATAATAATTGATTAAAGATGTACAGAGCCTATATACTACTAAGGTTGTCTTGATTTAATTTAAATGTGAATTTATGTGGCCTTTTAATATGATGCCGTCACCGATAAAGGAAAAATAAATCCTTTTACGTGCTCCATTTTTTACGCTCCAGAGAGACGCAATGACTTATGGGAAAACTTTAATTTCATTTTTAAAGCGAAGTGAAGACCTGTTGCTTACTTGTTCCCTACACCGTTCGTAGTTCCCTTTGAACTGAACATTTTCGTTCCCTGCGGTTTGGAATGACACTTAACATGGCTGAACACTCTGTGTAGTGTACTTCGCTGGGTACTTCAGGCTGTTTGGAACGCACCTTCGAGTTTTGTCGAGGGAAGTTCCCTTAACCGACATTCCCTGTAAACGTACCAGGGACTACGGAGCACCCTGTGAAGTACACTTCAAAATGGAACGCAGCTTGAGAGTCTGACAGCGACGTCATGGTGTGGGCGTGGTTAGAGAAATGCTTTCGTAAGATTGGTCGTGTTCAAAACCGAACATCTTAGATATCAAAATAAAAGTGTGCTTGGAGCGTTTAGTGGGTTCATGTTCGGTTGTACTCCGATTATAACTCTACACATATTGCACACGTTAATTTCAGCAAATATTTATATAAACGAGAACTTATTGTAAGTTTATAACGGTTACAAATTTATAAGTACTTTTTTCACTTTTTATTTGTAAATACTTAATAATAACATGTCTCGAGATTTTGTTAACTATCACTACCTGTTAATTGAATCCTTATTTAGTGTTTTTTAACAGCATCCTGTATTCAAACTTATTTACAATTTTTTATCTTACAGGTAAATATCTGTAGGCTGGAAAATAAAGAACAATATTATGTAAAAGGCACTTTTCAGACAAAAAAAAAGAAAGCTTTGCATGCATGAAAAAGGAAGCAGATATGACAAAGGCCTCATAAGAACTGGTTATGGAGGCTGGTTCTGCAGGATTTTCAGTAAAACTATGATTTTATTTCTTTGTAAAACTGCACAAATTGTATCTGAGACTATATTTTAAGCAAAGGGTCATCACGCCAATTATTACATACATGCTCATTACATAAGCAACTAATTCCTGCTGTCAGTCAGAAGACAGGCTGATTCACTGCTACTGCTGATAAATTCTGCCTGCAGTCATTCATTCTTTAACACTCAGCCTGGCTCTACTAAAACCTACAATGTGTACAAGACCACAAACTAATGTCTGGGATAATGTTGTGGAGAAGTTTAAAGCAGGGTTAGGTTATAATAAATATCTCAAGCTTTGAAAATCTTATCGAGCACTGTTCAACCCATCATCCAAAAATGGAAAGAGTATTGCACAACTGCAAACCTGCCAAGACATGGCCGTCCACCAAAACTGACAGCTCAGATGGGTCAATCTGTCCACAGGACAACTATTAGTCATGCACGCAAATCTGGCCTTTATGGAAGCAGAACAATATTGTTGAAAGAAAGCCATAAGAAGTCCCAGTTGCAGCTTGTGACAATTCATGTGCAACTGCGAATGGATCTTCTTATGGCTTACAGCCTCTTGGCTGCTTCTCTGATCAATGCTCTCCTTGCATAGCCTGTCAGTTAATCAGTGAATTCACTTCTGCTTGCAGTAACAATGTTTGTCTGATCTACAACTTACTGTGAATATGTGATTGTAAAAGCAGCTATCCTAGGTTAGGACATGCATTCAGTGCAAATTCTTGGTGTGTTCTAACGCTTAAAGGGAACTGCTGATGTAAGAGGTGTTTTGTTATTTGTTCGTTGAAATATTTCTTTCTGGCTATTTTTTTTTTTTTTTTTTTTTGGATTCTAAAATTTTTTTAAATTTAAGCTTTTTAAAAGCTTTTTTAAAATACGATGATGAGCACTTTCTTCCCGACAGAAGTAAATACTTCCTCTTTATTGTAATATGTCCATAATACCAGTTCCTTATAACTAGTAACGCTACATACAGAGTGAAATACCTACTGTAATAACAGATGTTTTCACTAGTGTTCAAAGTATTGTGGTAAAGCACAAGTTGTTTGGATTAATGCAGGATAATGTTAGTTATATATTCTATTAAATGAGTCATATAAAACCATGGCGCACTATTAACACAACATGTATATCGTTGGATACTCATTTTAAATAATGTACCGCATGGAACTATTTACATGCTTTCATAGTCAAATATTGTAACCACGCTGTTAACATAACAGCCTTTGGAACTAAGTGGAAATGCAGGTCCTGCCAGAATGTCCTTATTGTTATCTAAAGGCAGATCTGTATTATTTCAATTACATTTACATTTCTTGTTCTGAAAGACAGGTCAGATTACAATAACATCTGACAACAACCCAATGGCAAATGGTTTTAAGTTCTTTTGTTCCCAAACACTGTATTAATTGTCCTTTTGTGTATATCATACTTTTGTTTGACAGCTGCTGGGTTTGAGTGACATGCAGATGTGACTGTTTCTTCTGCCCCCCCCCTATACTGTATCTTTCAAGGTGAATTCAGTGCAATCCAGCTGTTAAATTACATGTGGCACTTAAGTTCATTTTTTCTTAATGGGTCAATAAGAGACACAATCTCATCTAGGCATGGCAGCTGAGAGGTTAATACTTCCAGGGTCGAGGCTCTAACCCCAAGTCTATTTGTGTGCAGTTACTATGTTCTCCCTGTACTTAGTAGGTTTGCTCCAGGGACTCCGTTTTCCTCCCCCAGTACGAAGACATGTGGAGCACGTAGTAGTGTGATGAGGGTTTACCCTGAATTGTGCCCTGATCTATGTACCCTGGGATAGGATCCCTATCAGTGGCGGCTGGTGCAAAAAAAAAAAATTTGGGGGGTGCAAACAAAATTAAAATTAAACTTTTAATACTCGCTTGTAAATATCCATTTATCAGGTGATTAAGCATCATTACTGCTAGTATAAAATAAAGTCCTGACTCACATCACATCCAGTCAGCAGCTTTGCTTGCCATAAGAAGTGCTGGAAAA
This sequence comes from Clarias macrocephalus, assembly GCA_011419295.1. Taxonomy (NCBI): domain Eukaryota; kingdom Metazoa; phylum Chordata; class Actinopteri; order Siluriformes; family Clariidae; genus Clarias; species Clarias macrocephalus. The sequence goes on along the minus strand of JAAGKR010006300.1, from coordinate 24,463 downwards.
GACTCGTTGAGAATGGTCCACTCACATGAGCCCAAATATTTTAAAACAATATTGGTTCGCTAAGAACAAAAGTGGGAGGGTTCGGGGCGCACAGTGCTGCGACCCGGGATGATGTGACAAAATCCAATCAGAGCTCAGCCTCAGGTCACATGCTTTTCAAAAATGTACGTGCCTACATAGACACTCGTTTGTCCGGCGCCCCGCGTACACGAACACAAATGGACGTAATACAGTTTAGATTTCTTTTTCATTGCAAATAAATTATATTAAGAAACACAGCGGAATATTGTGACTAAATGACATTATTTCATTATTAAAATAAATAATTCGTCTCTGCCTAACTTTAAGGGGGTGCGGCGCCCCGGTATTGACCGGCCGCCACTGATACCTATACACAGACTAAGCAGTATAGATAATGGATTGATTAATAGATGGTTGGATGGTGATGATGAATTGTATTTTTGATCAATAAAAGCATCCTTGCAACTGTTACCTATATATATATATACTGTATATATGTGTAAGTGTATACATAATAATAATTATAATAATATCAAATAGATTGATATTGGGTGTTGGTTATTATTGAACTGATTTGATATGAAATGGACCCAGTTTGGGTTCTAGAAGTTTGTATAGTTTTAATAGTGCTATTTTAAGGGTGTAATATCAAGCTGCTTTAGGACATTGACACAACTAAAATTAACTTCCCTTCACAGCTTGAACCACGAGGAAGAACAAAACTTATTATGCTTCTTCCTTTTTCATGCTTTGCTGTAATGTGGTGTTTTACCAGCAAACTCCAAAACCCCTCAAATCATTAACTTGGTTGGTTCAGTAACTGTTAATGATCTAGAAATCTGTTAATTATCTAGAGAAAGTCCAGCATCATGCAGCCTACTCACTGCTCTCTTTCAAGCCAAAAGTAATTTTGAATAGCAAGCTGTAAAGATGAAAAAAAGAAAAATCGCTTGGATCTGAGTTTTTTTTTTTTTCTTCTTCTTTCAATAATGATGTATTTTAGATAGTATCTCATGATCACCTTTGGGGAACTCCTGGTTTGGTTTTTGAGAAAACATACAGTAGTTGGCCGCTTTAACCTCTTGAGACCCCACTGTCCTTAGATAAAAACCTCACATTGTATCTTTGTTAGATTGTATGTATCTTCTTGTGAGATCCTCATATGAGGACCATTGGGTATTAGTCTTTTGCAAACATCTTTTTTTTTTTTTTTGAGCAAGTTCAATAGATGTCAGGTGCTAATACACAAACAGCCAGGAGAAATGACAAGAGTTGCATGTGCTATGAGCACACAGTAGCACCTTTTAGCTAATGCAAGTGAGAAAACCACAGGACCCAACAGAATTGATGTATACTAGAGGTGATATACTTTTTAATATCATTATTCAGTTTTAGAATTTAGTTAATATCAAGGCTAAGGATGAAGCAAATGTAGCTCTCTGATGAATTAGGATCTCAATTTAACTGTGTGCTATAAGCACTGGTTTGTGAGCTTTTTGGTATGGTGTTTGAGCTTGAGGTTTCTGTCTGTTTATAGGAATCCACTTAGCAGAAAGAGGACATGAAATTATCTTTATTAGAGGCTACTGACTTCTCATGAGGAGATGCACTCTACCCCAGTTGGGACAGAGTAGTGACAATACAGAACCATCACATAGCATCACTCATATTCCCAGAGACAGTAAGAGGTCCATTGCTGACTGAGGGATAATAGTTGATAAGGAGCCGCTTCAAACAGCAACATGGTGACACATATACTTGCTGTTTGTATCTCTACATCCGCTGTTTGTGCATAATTAGAACGATTTGCAGTCTCTGTAAATAGTTCAAATCACAGGGGACAGAAACAAAAGCACAAGGATTCTACACCCCATGAGAAAACATAATTATGTTGAACTTGGATGTTAAAGTTAAATACAGAAGAAATGTCTGTATTTATACAGGAAGTAAGGTTTTAAGATAGACAGTAGAGCAATTCTGAGAATTTGTTGTGAGGTTTGATTTATAGATCTGATAATGTACTTTGTGTTTGCTGGTTAGTTGATTTTTATTACATTATGTTATGCAGAAACCATAGGATCAAGAATTATATCAGGACCTTAGCCTGAATTAAAGCATGATAACTCTAGGGGGAAAATACACAGACTGTATGTCTAAAGGTTTAGCTGAACTTTAACACCACACCAGTTAATTCAACACCAAGGATTATAGTTAGTGCAAAGAATTTTCCCGCTTCACTATATTTTATCAAGTTTCCAAAAATAAGAAACTTATGAATAACTTGTAATAGTAATCATCATTATAATGACAATTTTTTCAAAGACCTACAAAACAAGTTAAAAAGACTGTTAGTGCTGTGCAGTTTTATAATAACAGAAGTTACAGAATGAGGAAATATGTGAGCCTCTTGAAATCCTATACGTAATACTGCTTTCTCTCTCCACTCGGTTTTTGATATTACAGAATCATGTGATTCTCCCTTTGTTTAATGTCATACCCTGTTTTTTTTGTTGCTCCAAATCTCTTGTTTAGTCTGGGCTTTGCCTGATCTCTTTATCGTTCTATCTACTTACAGTTACCGTTAATCTTTTTTTTTTTTTTAATTATTCTCAGCCTTCATATCGCTTTTATTACTATTATAACTTTCCACATTTTCCATATACAATTTTAAGATTAGACGGATACATTCCAGAAATTTTTGTGCAATGCTTTTAAATTGTTTGATGTAATAAGAGGTTGCTTCCCAAAAACACTGCAGTTACAAACTCTCTCATCTATCACATGTTAATTGTTATAGAACAACTTTGTCATAATACCTGGATAACCATTATTGTTATCTGGTAATAGTAAAGATTAAAGATTACTACTGTACATGACTGGACTGGCAATGTTTATATTATTCTCAGTTCTCTGATTCTAGTGAAAATTTTTATAAATTGTAAGTGCAAGCCCGGGTTGCTGTATTCGCTTGTAATACATGATTAAAGGAACTTTTTTTTTCTTTTCTCCCTAACACAAGATTGTGTTGTTACATTTGCATATGACTAGCATATGAGTCATCACGTACGTGAAGTTGATGGGACTTTCTTGGAGTGTTTCCTGCAGTTACGTACAGTATGTGGGGTTATATAAGCGGCCAAAATGGGCCATTTTGACAAGCAGCAGTGATAGTGGAACAGGAAGTGCTGTATGCTGCTAAACTGCAGAAAGAATTGCTGTGAACTTAGTAGTGGTTTTATGTCTTTGGGGGTGCTGTGTGCTCTACATGATCTAGATAGAATCTGACTAAGAGAGGGAGACCACAACAACTAACTGAAATCATGTTAGTGGTCTACTATTTTTAGAAGCCACTGCTGAATCTAAAACTTTTTAGAATAAGTATTCGACCCTGATTTAGAGTCCACTTATTATATTCTAGTGTTTTGACCCTAATTATGATTTTAATAATAATAAAAAAACAGAGCGCGATGGTGAAATGACATGCATTTTAGCTCATCTGGATCAGTTGAGAGTTAGATTGAGGAAGAAATGTAATTAAATTTAGCTTTAATATCTTAGACGAATATGGTTGCACTCTTGTGCTTAAAATCAGACATGTGATCACAAGGGTGTTGCTGGTCATTTTGCACGCTGGAAGTTTGTGAACTCATGATGTGGCGAAATGGCAATAATCATAATAATAATATATTAAAAAAAAAAAAACCAGTTGACCACTTGACTTTAATAAAACATCACATGCTATATGAATGAAGTTAAAAACACAGCACTGAAACATGGGTCATCCCTTGTGTAATTTTGGTGGTCTTTCATAATAATGTTTTTTTTTAAACGTTCATACGGCTTAACTTCCTTTTTACTTTTAAGAAAGCCACATACACTGCTTGTGGTGTAGTGTAAAATGGCACACACACGCACACAGAGAGAGAAAGAGAAAGAAAGAGAGTTGATTGTGGTGTGAGCTCTGCAGGCCTGTCGTGCTAGCAGAGGCGGAACTACAGATCACTCCGTCCATCAGAAGTGACTGCTGGTGCCCTGCTGCTCCACCCAGCGCTGTTCACTCTCAAACTTTCTTCCCTTTCTTCATGGTATCTAGCTGACACATCTCACACGCTTCTAAAACGCTTTGTCGCTGTGAAGTTTGTTCCCCCCCCCCCCCCTGGTACTTTTATTTCTAAATAATTGTAATAATAACATTTTAGCAACTTAGCAAACAGAACTCGAGGCGGAGCGACATCACCGAAAAACGGTGAGCTCGCGCGAGCAAACTTTTTAACGGGATACATGAGGCTTCACCGCTCAGCTGGACCCGAACAGACATCATGACACGACATCATTCGTTAAGAAGATTCCTCCCTGCGACTCTCCTGTTGCTGTGTCTGCTTCATCAGGTAATGTTTTAAATAACTCTGAACTCGGGTTAACGTTTGAGCGTGTTGGAATAGCGTCGGTTATTATCTCGAGCTGTGCACCTGTTCCGCCAGGTACAGCACTAGTTTAATTACGGTGAAGGGAAACTCAACAGTCGGTCATTTGTAAATGACTAAAGTAAAAAAAAAAAAAAAAGTATTCTGTTACAATTGCTAAAGCATTAGGCCTGATTTTATAGCCTGATAGCACAGTTCTAAGGACGGGGTTCGAATCCCACCTGTTCTGTTGGTGTGTGTGTGTGCGCGCGCGTGTGGGATAAGTTCTCCTTATGCTTATTGAGGTTCCTCCTGGCACTCCAGTTTCTACCAAAGACATACAAGTGTAGGCCGATTGGTGTTTCACATGATTTTTGTGCTTGTGCATGAACTGTGATGGGTTGTCATGGAAAGTTACACGTTTTTGTATATTACATTAAACAACCTTGACAGACAAATGACAAAAAAAAAAAAAAAAGACAATTGAATAGCACTGAAAAAAGTTTTGGATACATTCACAAGGGAAATGCAACTTCGATATATCATCCATGACATAACACACTGTAACACATCGTCTGAATGCATACATCAAATCCCTTATTGGATAGACCCAGGGGCACAGGACACTCTACATACAGTTTGCAAACGAGCTCTATTTTGACCAGGTTCAAGGTTTGTGCAATAACCAAAAAACTAATGTTTCGCATTCATTGTTACACCCATGCACTCGAAAGAAATGATTCTGGCCTCATGTAGCTTTTTTTTTCTTCCATATTTGTATTTATTATGTCTGTTTAACTTAAATAGAAAAGAAAAAGTTATAATGCACTTAATTATATTTAATTATTTAAATAATGATTTAATGATTAGTTGTTCATTTTTAAAAAATCATTATATACCATAAGGGACAATGTGGTGTAGTGGTTATCCCTTTGTCCTCTAGAGTTGAGGGTTCGAGTGAAGTTTGTATGTTCTCATCGTGCTTTGTGGGTTTCCTCCAATTTTCTCCCACAGCCCAAAGACAAGCAGATTAGGCTAATTGGCATTTCCAAATTCCACACACTGTGTGAGTGAGTGAGTGTGTGTGCTTGTGCACCCTCCGATGGATTGGGACCCCATTCAGGGTGTACCTTGCCTCCAGACTTTTCATGACCTTGTACAGGGCAAATGGTATAACCCATGAGTGAGTGAGAGAGAGAGTAAGAGTATTTACCTTTATTTATTAATGTTCAAGTTACCTTTTGTACTTGAGTGGAAATTCTACTAGGCACAGTGGCAGCCTAAGCTAAAACCTTCCTACAATGTGCTAGTGTTGTTTTTGTATTGTTGTATTGTATATTATATTTAGCAGAAACATACACTGTATATATCATAATAAAGCAAATTCATGTGGTGTTGAAAGACAGTTTTCTTGTAAGAAACCCAAATTTGATACTGAATGTAAATGAAGCAGCTTAAGAAACCTACTTATTAGCTTGACCCTGGCGACTCTAAAAGTTTTGGGCTTTGCTGTGAACTTGTATAAGCTGATTTCACGTCTTGTAAAGCGTTCTGTGAAGTGGTCATGTCATTATGGGCCACTGTTGAATTTTCTATTAATGCACCCCAAAATAAGGGAACTGAAACATTTTAATTCAGCGGTTGCTTTCCCATCCCTGAGCTTGCAAATGAGTGTGTGATCATTTCCCAGTAACACCAATCTGTGTTATTTAGGCCTCACTGTTAAATGATTGATTTTAATCTAAATGACAATTTTGGTTGTTTAGTCTGTAAGCAGTAAATGGAGTAGAGTTTGATTAAAAAGTATTTTTTCTTAGGAAGAGTGTACATAAAACTGTTTATTGTGGCCAACAGGAAATGCTTTTGAGATAAAAATCGCTTGCTCTTAAAGAAGCTAAAATTATGATTCATTAAGTTGTTGATGCTAGAAGCACAGTGTCTCCCATCATGGATCTTTGCACATAGCCTTTGCTACCAGAATTTTTTTATTATTATGGGTTAAGGCCTGCTAAAAGCATTGAAAACCAAAATGATCAGCTAAAAGGACTTAGTCTAAACGAGAATGTAATTACAACATCTTTCCTCTAAAGGAGAAGTTTGTATTTCTGACTATAGAATTACATTTCAGCTTTGTTTATAAGTTACAGGATGCCATTACCTTAGTCTGCGGTTGCATTGATTAATTCGACAAATAAAGTGTGTCACTTCAGGAGGAAGAAGTACCCTTCAGCGCACCTCTCTGAAAAGATACTTTGGGGTCACTGTGTTTCCTATTATTCTTTTCCTATTTAATTGTTCAGTACTTTATTAAATAAAGATGCATGCACTAAGAGCTGTAAGTAAGTTAATAAAGTTAGTATGTCAAAGTGTACAAAAGCACCCGTGGGTGCAGCAAGTGTAAAAAAAAAAAAAAAAAAAAAATTGTCGTCTCTGTTGGCCGTTATTGGGTGAAAAGTGAAGGACATATAACATTATGCTTTGTGTAAATACTTTGTGAATATTGACTGAATTTAGATGTACAGTATAATTTAAACACTATTATGAATATAACCATTTTAACCTCCTGAGAACATGATTGAGTTAAGCATATACTGTTGTATACATTGCAGTTTCTCCTTACTGTTTCTCTTTATTAGCAAAATGAACCTAACCTGTGTTTTCAAACAGGATGTTTGGTAAAAGAATAATACTCAACCCTTCTCATTTGTGAATCATGCAAGGTTATTTAGATAATGTAGTTGGGAGAAAGTATCTTCAGCCAGGGCCTAATTTCAGTTATTTAGTCATGACACATAGTTTGATATGTCCCTGATGGTTGAAGTTAAGGCGGTCTTGTCACATCTTTTCACATATTGTCACATCAAAAGGGAGACTTTCACATCTTTTCAGAAAAGAAAATGAAAAAATTTCTATGACTCCAAACAATGAGGAAGTAAATGCATAAAGGTTATGTTATTAAAGTATTCTACAATACTTCAATTGGCTTTTACTTACTGGAGAATTCATACTAAGTAACCCATAATGTGGGCATTTGAAGTCAGACAGACTGCTGTACTGCTTTGCATAAAACCCAGTGAACAGTTGTTTCACATGGAATCTAACGTCATAAATATAAAAAAGCACGCTTATTTTACATGCATTCTCAGAAATGTATCAAGAAGAAAGAGCATTTGTATTATAAATTTTCACTGAACCATAGTTAAAGTTCAATGCTGCGGTCAGAGAACAGGCAGACAAATGTATCACTGACATCCATAATCAGGCTCCAGATAGGGATACAATGTGATCAGGAAAGAACAAGGAAATACTCAATAACCGAGCTCAGCATTACAGATTTGCATATGCATGACTTCTCAAGGAACAGAGCAAAACCATGCAGCCTAAAAAGAGAGGCGAAACAAGGAACAGGCGAGGCTAACTATAGACATGAGTGTACAAAGCCAGAAAAGCAAGTAAGCAACAATTGTCAAAAAAGCATTAACTAATATAGACCAGGGTTAGACTTGATTTGGAATGTTTAATTAGGATCAAAGTGTGCTTTAATGTGCTAGCCTCATTTGCATGATAATCTGATAGTATATAATTCCCACAGGGTTGTACTGATGAGTTTTCCTTTTGTAGCATGAATATTTTCCCAATGGTAGAACAACTGATGTGGTTAAAAACTAATGATAATGTGTAGTGTTCTGCTCTTATCACCGACCATTTTTGTTGTTATCTATTTATTTATTTAGTGTAGGGTTTTTCTTCAGGAATTCAGTTTTGCTTATTTAGACTGCTGTGTTTACATCTGTGCCAACACACTTCAGGTAGCTGGTTGAAATGGAGGACTCATTTCAGTATTTTCTGCATGTCTATACAGTATGACTCATAGATAAGCCAGTAACAATGCTTTTTATAGGCATATAAGGAAGTCTAAGAGTTGGGCCTCTTTATTTTCTTCTCTTTACGTGAAACCTATCATAGCTATTTTAAGCCAATTTGCATATCATAAAACACTGATGGCTATATAGTGTAGTGTGATCTCTATCTGTTTTAGAACAAACCAGAATTAAAAACCAGCTTTATTTTCCATATTTAAAGGTTATTTTTTTAAGGCAGCGATACATTTTTACAGTACTGTGAAGATTTTTGAATGAAATTTGCACTCATTTTTGTTCCATTTTAAAATTATATACATTCAGAAAATAACATTTATTGGATATAATATCAGATGAACAAGAGGACAACAAAACTTTGTAAATTACAATTGAAATTGGAATGTGAAATATTGAATTGTTTTGTAGTACATTGTTATTAATAACATAACCTTAATGCATTTACTTCCTCATTGTATGGAGTCCTCGAAATGTTTTCATTTTCTTTTCTGAAAAGATGTGCAAACTTTATTAGAATTGTATTAGAAGTCTATAAAGATATTTTAAAGAGGGTTTGGAGTTGACACTGCAAACTTGGTTGGTTAAGACATACTGATATAAATTCAGATCCAGAATGATTGGTGCACTATATAAAATGTATTAAAAAGTGATTATTAAAAATGTAACAAATCCCACATAAAAATATTAAGTAAAAATATTCTTTAATTAAAGTATCTTTTTTTCTAAGAAAAATTAATTATAAAAACATGGGAAAGTTATTGGAAATCACTAGGATCTATAAGGAAAGAAACACAACTGAAGCAAATTTCCACTTTTTGTTTTACTTCTTGAAGTGTCCTGAGTTTCTTGAGTGTCTAGGAACTCCTAAGTGGTCATCCATGACTTCCTGTTTTATTGGGGTATTTCTCAGACAAATATCTAAATGGAATGTGATGAGAGTATGACATCCCTAAACCAGGTAGTTGTAATAAAATTAGTTCCAACCCTGAAACATTTCAGAGCCACTAACTAAGAAGTTGATTAGACTTGTAATAAATGAGAATAAAGTGGGATGGAAGTGTATTTTGCTTCCAACACATTGTTGAGGATAGTTGAGAGGTGAGAATTTCTCCTAGAATCACAGCTGGTAAATTGTAGAATATGAAAGTGTTCTGGGGTCACAAAGTCACAAAATTTAGACTTGAACTAAGGAAACATCATGCAAACAAACAATTTTGAAATTTCTTTCATCTAACCACAAATGTTTCTGGAGTTTGCCAGACACTACTGGAATTGACATCTGTGGTCAGATGAGACCAAAAAATGAGTTTCTGACAACTTACACTCAGTGTTGGTTTGGCATAGAAATACAGTTATACAGCAAAGAACCTAATCCACTCTTAAATTTGATAGAGGATCTGTGATGATCTGGGGCTGATTCTCCAATGAGACACTGATAACCTTGTTAGGAATAATAGACTTACAAGAAATCCAAGGACATTTGAAATGTAAATTTGGCTTTGTCTGTGAAGAACCATAATTTGGGCATGGTTGAATATTTCATTAGAAGACCAGATGATCAATCCATTGACAGGGCTATCATCTGGCGGTCATCTGACCTACTGTAAAGTTAATTGAAAACCTGTGGGGTTGACAGGAAAAGTTGAACCCCCAAGAGTAGACATAGTTCCACTAAGGATCTGGACAGATTGTGTATTAAAGCATGCTCTCTGATTCCTTGATTTGTTTTCCCTGACGTCATTAAATATTTTAAAACAAGACTCAGTCCTTTTATGTGTGCAAGCAAAGGATATCTAAGGTACTACATGCAGGGTTTCCAATAATTGTGACAACTATTTGTTTTGTTAAATATACACTATATGGACAAAGGTTAGTGGACACCCATTTATCGTACTCGCATGTGTTGGGTGAAAATGTAATTGTAAATTTGAGCATGAGTATGCAAGCAAACTCATCTCATTGTCAGTTTCTATTTATATTTACTCCACCACTATACTGTATCGTATACAGGTTTGACAGGTTTGTTATGTACATTGTTGGGAGTCTTCTAGAGGGACGGACCAAAAGTGGTGGGGTGGATTTCTCCAGGAAGCATTCTGATTACCTATAAATAAAGTGGAACAGAATAGCATGCCATTGGTTTACCAGTATTGACTTCTTCCAGGAAGTTGGAACAAAATTTCAGCTACATAGTAAAGGGTTTTTTCAGAGTTCTTGATTAGAACTTGTTCCCTGTTTAGAATGTGCAACCTTGTGGAGATTAAAGTCAGTTTACCCACTGTTGACTAATTTATAAGGAATTGTGTGATGTTCTCTGTCTCATCATTGTGGTTGACCTTATTTGTCAGGATGACACAAAAATGTAACATGAGAATCAGTCTCTAGCACCTTCCCAATGATTTCTTTTGTTGATGCTGGATGTTTTAAAGCAGCACTGTGTAGCAGAGTTGTGTTTCTGTCTCACAGCCTAAGGTCCCACAGGGCAATGCTGGAAAATTCTGTGTTTTTAAAGAACCAACATCTAATTCAACTTCAACGAAAACTCTAGGAACACTTATTTAAAAAATCTTGAAGAAGAACTAAGAACTGCATTGTCCTGTTCTGTGCCTATTGTTGTGTTCTACAGGTTACTGGTTTTAGTAATAAATAAACTTCTTTAGTTTTACGCTGTTTGCACACACACACACACACACGCATACGCACACACTATATGTAGTCCTTTGTTATCTTATTTAGTTATTTGGTGTCTCAGGTTTTTCTGTTTCATTTTATGTAGCACCATATGTCCTAGTGGAATGTTGTTTTATTTTACTGTGCACTGTACCAACTCTATATTTTTAAATGATCAACAAACAAACAAACAAACAAACAAACAAACAAAAGCTTAAACTTGTTTGCAGGTACAAAACCACCACCACCACCATTCTACAGCACATACCTGTAGTTCCTTACTTCACTGAAAACGAGTATTTGCAAAACAAAAAAAAACAAAACAAGAATTTAACATCTTGGCAAAGCTAAATTTATAAATGCTAGGATTCTAAGACAAATATTACAAACATTAATATTTGTTTGTGTTGAATGTACCCAATTCCAATTGATTCAGTGGTACTGCAAATACGGAAATTGGCCAGAAACACAAGTTTTTTTAGACACATTTGCATTGATGCACATAGGTGAGCACATGCCAGGAATTGAGGAAGTGACTGTTCCATCACCTACGTAATGTGTTATGCATTAACAAACCCAAATACAAAACCTCTCCTTTTTTATCATTGCAAGTTAGGGGCTACACAAAATGTTCACAATGTCTTAAAATATGTTTTTCAAAAGCTTGAGGATGCTAGTTTTAATGAAATACCATATTACACTAGTGCTACTGTTTTTGAAAAACACTCGGTTTAAAATTACCAGCATACCAAAGAGAATAATAGCACCGAGCATCTGCCTGTAATAGCTGATACAATTAGAGAACACAAGAAACAAATCTTAAACCACTCTTATATGCTTAACTTATAAGGCTTATTTACACAATGGGGTTCATGCCCTGACTTTTCTTGGGCGTGTGCCCGTCACTGATCCATCCATCAAAAAGGATAAAAAAGTATACTCTGCCTGTCCAAAAAAAGTCACCATCTGGATTTAATTAAGCTAATAGGTAATTATCCTTTATATAAATACTGTAGATATGAATATGTTTCAGCTGGCAACACATTATTTAACCTTAACTGTTGTAGTGAGTAGCTTCTTAATTTGCAAACAATCATGTCAGACGACATATCCTGTGGTTGTGGCAAAGATGTTACTCTTTTTCAGAAGAGTCAGTTCAGTGGCTTGAAGAAATGTGGTCAGACGATTTTTGTGAATGAGCATGATGGGACATTTTAAACGTTAGATACAATTATATCATAAAAAAGTCATGGCTATCTTTAATATTAAAAGTAAGAGCATTTCCACATTCACAATACGAAGAGAACAAAAGAGATTGTGATAAAACAGCCGTGTAGCCTTAACAGAAGACTTAAGAAAACCATTTAGTGAGGCTCATTCCTAGGGAGCATAAAGAATGGACTGTGGAGAAAGTTGGAAGAAGTGTTATGATCTGGTCATGTCTAGGTTCAGCACCATTATGTGCCCAAAAAGTGAGGTCAGCTGAATATACTCCATCATTTGATTTTCTTCTTCCCTGATGGCATGTTCCAAGATGAAAATACCAGGATTAATCGGGCTCAGATTGTGAAAGAGTAGTTCAGGGAGCATGAGACATCATTTTCATACATGAATGGGCCATCACTGAGTCCAGGCTTTTGGGATGTGCTTGGGATGGCTTTATGCAGAGGGCCGACTCTCTTCATCAATACAAGATCTTGGAGAGAAATTAATGCTCTGGATGGAAATACTTGTGAAATTGCATGCTTATCGAAACAATGTCACAGCTGTTTTCAAATCAGAAGATGGTCCAATGAGATATTAGTGTGTGACTTTTTTTTTTTTTTTGGATAGGTAGTGTATTTCCCAAGTATACTTTATGTAGTAAAGTATACTAATATCAATGTTCTAGTAGTATAATTTTGAATGTACAATTTCAATACTTCTTGAGACTAAATTGTCCCACTTTCTAATTTATAAATGTATACTTTTAAGTATACTTTAGGGTATACTAAGGGAAGTCAACTTTGAGTACATATCTAGTTTACACAGCGGTTCGATTCCCAGCTCAGCCAGGTTGCCATTGTTGGGCCCTTGAGCAAGGCCCTTAACCCTATCTGCTCCAGGGGCGTTGTATCATGGCTGACCTTGTACTCTGACTCCAGTTACGCTGGGATATGCGAAGAAGGAATTTCACTGTGCTGTAATGTATACGTGACAGATAAAGGCTTTACTTACTTACTTATTTTGTGCTGCAGCTGTAATGTGACATATGCTATAAGTGAACTTACAGGTGCTATTTTTATACTTGTAGTCCATTTTTTAGTTTATAAAAATATACTTTGAAGTATCCTTGCAGTAAGCTAGTACGTTTTTTTATACTGCAAGAATATGTGTAGGTTTTCTTAATGTAAACTTATCTTACTTGTAGTTTACCACTCTTATGTTATTATTATTATTATTATTATTATTATTATTATTATTACTATTAAGCATAGTACTAGGTTTCTATTTAGGTCTTATTTCTTGAAGTTGAATTATACCTTGACAAGTAGACTTGAAGTTAACTAATAAACATTACCAGTGGACTACACAAAATAAAATCACAAGACATATTTGATGCTGAGAACATTTTTTATTTTCTTTATTACTCTAACTATATAAAAGTTTTGTCTCCAACAAATATTTTTCTGATACCAAATGTACAATAACTCAAATTAACATTGCAGTTCAAAACAAAACGAAACATACAGTTGCAGAGAAAAATGCGGTGAAAAAATAAGGTGAGTCTTATAGAACAGTGTAGGACACAAACAACACTAACAAAACAATATTTGCTCTCAGGGGTTACACTAAAGTGAATGTTAGTATCGTTAGTACTATTATTTACTCAATAGTAGGAGTTCAAATATTAAATCAGATATTATGTCCATAGTTTATTAGTTCATTTTCTTTATGATATGCAGAAACAAGCCTTGCAATATATTTGACTTAATATGATTTTGGCTTAAATAAAACCCTAAAAGTGTAACGATGCGGGTCGCGCGAGGGGCAGAGCCGTGCTTAAGCTGTTACCACGTGGAGCTCTGAACAGACAAAAGCACAGAGGCAAAGCCTCTTTCTGTTTAAGACGCCGGCGAGAGAGAGTGTGAGAGAGAGAGCGAGAGATAGATAATTAGAGAGAGCGACACGTAGCAGTTCAGCGTGCGCGCTCGGTACAGTTTATTGGTGCACGAAGCACAAACTCTCTCTCTCTCTCTCCCATACGTCCTCGGTAAGGGCGAACGCCCCGAGAGGATAAGTTTTGTTTTATTTTCCAGAGCCCCGTCCGTTCTCGCGTAGACGGCGGAGCTCTGTTTATTTTGTGTTTTCACTTTTCATTTATTTTCCTTTTAAGTTTCTTAATTAATAATCCCACGCTATCTTCAAACGGGAAGGTCTTCCCGTGTGTATCACAAGCACTCTCACTAACTCCTATTTCATTGACCCACACTAACGCCCAGCATAAGGGCTCTTATCATTAAAAACATCGCGTGGTGCGGCTCTCCATACCGCACCACGTAACAAAAAGAACACTGTGGTGCTCCTGTATGTTTATTATTATTATTCCCACCCAGCCTCTGTCCCTTCTTAGATTTTGCCCTTGCATCTGGCAATAGCTTATTGTATCAGCCAGTGGGAATTAAGACTGTTGCTATAATCCGTGGAAGAATGTTTTGTCAATAAAATCTGACAAGTATTTATCTTTTCCTGTATGGATTAATAACACTGTATACATATAAGGCCAGATTCTGTTCCACTCCTGTACTATTTACTTTAAACTATGCTACCTCAAACTACAAGTATACGTGAACATTAAGTATAAGGCAAGTACATTTAATTATACGGTTTTAAAGTATTTGTCAAACAGATGCTAAGTACAAGTATAAAGATAGATTAAAGTATACATATTCTTTTCAGAATACTTGTCAGTTTAAGCGAAGTATAGTGAAGCTAATCTTGTTATTTGATAAGTACATAAAAGTGAACTGAAAGCATACTTTTTGATAAAGGCTTCCTTGATTTTGTATTGAAACTATTTGGATTCTTCAAGAGTTAAAACACTTTGGGAATTGGTATAGCAATGGAGTTTCAGTGGAGTTTTCAGTGGAGTTTTCAGTGTTTCAGTGTTTTGTAGAAGCTGATGACATTGATATTACTTTCTATATCACCTCCTCACTGCAATGGTATAAAAACGTCAGTGACACTATTACCATACAAAAGCTTTTACTGAAAACAATAGTCATAGTCTTTACAGTAAGTACTCTGTGCATACTTCCTAGTTGTAAATTGTGTATGTCAGTGCCTGGGTGGGGGTTGGGGGTCTAAGCAAAAAAACTGTAAGTGGAAAGTATGCAGAATTGTCTCTGAACAAGAAAACAGTTCCAACATTTCCAACATTTAATCAGCAGATAAATGGAGATCCAGTTTCCTTTATAGCTGCATAAAGCTAATTATTGTAATGTCAGTAGATGTGTGTGGAGATAGAAGAGTAAATATAAGTAATGTTTCCTAATTATCTGTATAGTAAATAGGGAAATCATTGCATGTATTTTATATTCAATTGTTTAACTTTAAACTGTTATCAACTATACCTACACAATAGTAAATCTCCAGTGTCTGTCAGAGCAATTTGATCCAGCCTGCCAGCTATTTTCAACCTAGGCCTCAAGGTCAAAAAGAAATTAGACAATACATTTTCTTTTCAAAAATTTTCATGTCCTATATTTAGATAGTACATGAATGCAATACAATGTGTCTGTAAAACCTCTGATAATGTACTGTATGTCTGATTTCTAAGTAAAGTATTTTAGTGTTCACATAATACAAGCCTTGTTGGTGTTTTCGCCCTAAACATGCAAACTATTCTAGCTAATCTGTCATTCAATCAGTCTGCTAGTAAAACTTTAAAAGACTACAGCGGAAGTGTGCAACATGTCTCTTATAATTATTTTGCGTCTTATGTAAGTAAAGGTGTTTGGGGAAAAAATACTTTTATACAAATAACCAGTCTAACTTCGTCTAGCTGTCCAGTCTTGTCTAGCTTTTAATTTGTTAATGAAATTTACATTTATCATATATATTTTGAGTGGGCCATTGCAATATTTTTTTCTGTATTGTTTAAATGAAAGTTTCATGAACAAAGGAATAAACCTTGTGGTCTGATAATAGTCTAATCAAAAGATGACTTAACATACTGTGAGCACCAGTCCAGGGAAATAAATAAAGCCCTACATAATACAATACATGCATAAAAGTATTGAAACAAAATACAGTGGTACATTGGCATATGAATGCCCCTTCTCATAAATTTCCACCTTAAGAACTGAGCCGAGTCAAGTTTTTTTTTTTTTTCAGTTTGTGCGAGATTTAGTGAAGACATAGCACTATAGGTCCCAAGAACAAAAGGGAGCCACTTTCAGTTTGGTTTTTAAATCAGTCGGTGCCAAGAGGAATCATAAATTAGGGTTAAGTGAGGTTTAATGTCATTTGTCATTTTAATGTCAATGTTCATATATTTCGTTTTTTACATGTCTTTTCTAAATGTTTTTTTGATTATTTTAATATGCGAAAATTTGACAAGTGTTTGGGCTGCTGGAAAATGCATTTTACAGTGCAAATTTTCGCTAAAAGAACTCACGTCTGGAACTGATTAAATTTGTATGCCCAGGTATCACTGTTACGTAATATCTAGTATAGATGGAACTGTGATAACCCCAACCATTTAGCTTCGATTTTGGTGTGTGGTGGCCAGTTCATATGTGAAATTGATTCCTCATGCTCACAGAACCACTTTTTCACACTTTAAGCGCTGGAATATGCCTGTGCCATCAGGGAAGAAAAAAATCCAGGGATATGATAACCCAGTCATTCAGTACACACATGTACACATGTAGACAGCTGATTTCATCGTTTTGCCACATAACCTTGCTGAGGCTAGACCAGACCAACTGAAGCAGCCCTAGATCGTAACATTACCTCCAGAAGCTTGTATAGTAGCCACTACGCATGATGGGTGCATCGACTCATGAGGTTCCCTGTGCTCCTACACAAGTAAAACAACTTTATACAAAATGATAAATAGCTAACTAACACAGCAAACAAGCAACATTTCACAGCATCAGTATATGAGAATACAAAGTAAATGGTTTTATAATTGTTTACATAAAAATAGGCAAAATCGATCAAGTATAAAGATATATATGATACATAAGGTCATATAAAAATGAATTTATCAAAACATAATTTAAGAAACAAGGCGGAACAGTGGCTTAGTGGTTAGCTCTGTCGCCATGCACCTCCAGCATCCGAAATCGATTCCCGGCCATGTTCAATTCAGTTTGTGAGTTTGCATGTTCTCCCCGTGCTTGGTGGGTCCTCCGGGTACCAGTTTCCTCACACGGTTCAAAGGCATGCAGATTAGGCTAACTGCCGTTCCCAAATTGCCTTTAGTGTGTGTGTTGCCCTTCAATGAATTGGCACCCTGTCCATGGTGTACCCCGTCTCCTGGGACAGGATTATCCGGTATAGACAATCAGTGAGTGAGAGTGAATTTAAGAAACTATATTATTTATTTATTTGTTTATTTATTTATAATATTATTTTTATTATTAAGCTTTTAACAACTATAAATGGTTAATTCCATAGAATGTCTCTATGAATATTTAGTTATCTTACTCTTGAAATAAAAAGGACATTACACACATGTAATAGTTACAGTGACTGACCGTATACTCACAATCAAGATGAAATCATTTTACAATAGAATTTTAAAGTAATTGATTTGCCACTTTACTTAAACCAAAAGGAATAATTTATTACATTCTATAAAGGACATTTAAAATTACTAGGTAATCAGACCCATGTATGTCAGTTCACAGTGAGATGCTGTATGTTCACAGTTAAGATCAATGATTTTTACTACAGAATTTTAAAGAAATTGCTCTTCATAGTAAGGGATGAATTAATGAGTATAAATTGTTTTGATGAGTAGAACAGATACGTCTGCTTACCAGGCTGTCCAACTCATCATTATTAAACTAGATGTTAAGTAAACCATGAACCATATTATTAAATTCTTTTATGTTTATATATGTAACTTGAAACTTTTTTTTCAGAGTTCCTGAAGAAGTCATGAAAAAGTTATGGAAATGTGTTTATCAAAAGAATATAAACCTTGTAAGAATTGAAGGATTATGCAGTAGTCTTTATGAAAATGCTATATATACATGCACCAACATTACATGCAGTGTGTTCTGTGACCTTCATAAAGAATAGAGCATTGAGTTTGAGACAGGGCAGAGCAGTGGAAAAAGGGTCAGGAGGGTCGGCAGCAACGCAAGGCCCTTTGAGAACAGTCACTGTGGGAAGTGGCAATTGTGGTATTAGTAGGGTGCTCTTCCTGCTCCCAGTATGCCAAGCCGAGGCTACACACCCATTGTGTAGAGTCCGGAATGAATCTAATATTCAGTTTAAAAAAAAGAAAAAGCTTTACTCTGATTGTTCTACAGAAAAAAGACTAACAGACCTGACTGCGATAGTGGACTTTGTTTAATATTTACCAGTCTAGTAAATAGACAGCTCATTGAGACATTGGCATGCTTTTAAAATGCCTTTCTATTCAATTTCCCATTAATGATTAAAGCCAAATAATAGGTCTCTGTTGTTTATAACAATGAAGCTGTTATACTGTATATCAGCATTAAAATTCATCATGAATTTAATATTATGTCCTCAAAAATTTCTTGTAGCTTCAGTAGTGTGTAACTGAACAATGCCTCATAGCAACTAAATTGGGCTTGTTTAAAATATCATCAGTTTAGATTACTGTGTTGTGCTGGTTATTTTATCTGATAATAGTTTCCTCTTCAATTTTGTCTGCAATAATGATATAATGTAAAATATATCAACTACATTTGTATACCTTTCAAAGCATCCATGGGTGTAGATTAAGCCACTGGTTAAAATGAATGCGGAGCTTCCTGCTAGAATTGCTTGGTACAGAATCTTTATGTAAACGTTGTTGTTATCACAAAGTTTTTTTTTTTCATTTGTCCTGTCATAATGTTTTTAATTCTTAAAAAAAAAAATGGTTACATCTATAAAAAGACCACTGGATTTAATTGTTGCTGGAAAACACCTCGTCGTTTTCAAACAACTCATTCACTGTGACTGGTGCTTGCTAAAAAAGATGAAAGTTATGGTTAACGGAAAAGTCCACTTCAATGGTGGCTTCACCAAGATCAACTGTACGGTTGTTCATGAGCATCCTTTTGAAGTTTAATTTAGGTTGATTGGACTTTTGATGATTTGTTGAACTTTTTTTAATTACCGAATTATAGGTTTGGTTTTAAGGCTTTAGTTTATTTACGTGTAATTTGCTGGGTAATGCAGAAGGTTTATTTTTTGGACTGGGAGCAAATCAAGTTTTTTTGTTTGAACTCTGTTGATATGTTTGTGGTCGGAAATAAATGTGATGTGATAAAGTAGATGAAATGACAGAAAAGCTTGAGTTGAGAATACTGTAGCTTGAGTTTCGAACTCAAATGTATATATAGTACAGTACTGAGCAAAAGTCTAAAGCAAATGCAAATAACTGCTGCAGAACAAGTATGTCTTCAGAAAAGATTCTGCATTCAAAAAAGTACTATAATAAGCAGTAAACAGTCATTAAACAAAGTACTGAGGCAAAATCAGTAATGGGGGTTATGGCCCTTTGCTTACCATATAGTCTCAGGTACAACTTGTGCAGTTTTATGAGAAAATGTTCCTGAACATTCTCCAGAATCATCCACATTCCTACTGAGGATTTTGCCCCAACGGCTTCTTATGTCATGCATGCAAAACCCAGAAGTTTTTTTTGTGGTCTTTTACATAATATACTTTTTGATTGTATATACAGACGGGAACTAAACTGTACATAAGGTGCTCCAGCAAAGTTAAAATAGTAATCGAAGGAATAAACCAGCAAGTTAGAATATAAAAAAAAAAAGAAAGGATAAAATGATTAAAGGACATGACCACAGTGCAGTGAAGACAGAATGTATATAAGCCTAATTATAATGTGAAAAAAAGAGAACATACGTTATATGGAGATATAGAACTTTGAAGATAATCTTATCTTTCAAATCAGTCGATATGTATTAGCCTATAATGTGATCAGATATTATTAGCAAATATGCAGTTCCGTTCTTAACACCACAAAATGAGACTGCATTATTTCTCATCTTTAGAAAACAGAGTGTTACGTGTAGCTTATATCCTATAGGACTAGACTGCACAACATGTACTGAAGTAGCATGAATATTGTATTTTATATGGTTTGTAAATGAATGGCTGTTTTCAATGGGCACTGTAGCTTGATATTTGTAACTAAAGTTTTGGTGTTGATAAACTACCACCATGATGTTGAAATAGAGACAAACAATTCTGAAGACACATCTGTTGTACATTATGTCAGCTAGCTGGTTATTTCTTCAACTAAAATTTAATTAAGCAATATCACATGAGATGGAA
The DNA here is from genome assembly GCA_011419295.1 of Clarias macrocephalus. NCBI lineage: Eukaryota > Metazoa > Chordata > Actinopteri > Siluriformes > Clariidae > Clarias > Clarias macrocephalus. The sequence continues at coordinate 3,957 of JAAGKR010006300.1, read as the reverse complement.
TGCTGTTGTGCTGGTTATCAGCTTGGCTGTGATGCAGTTGTAGGCACAAGGGTGCAAAATTAGTGCGGAAGACATCACAGCCGTGATGATTTCTAGAACAACGACTATGAGTGTGTTAATGCTTTTATACAACAGTCCAGATTACTTGTGTCGCGCTGCACACTTATATATATTGTGGCTTGTAGTTGCTTGTCCGACCAAACTCCTTAAACATGTATTTAATCAAAACTAACCAGTTTGTTCTATTTATGTTGCTCTGTATCAAGATTCGTATGAACGTGCAAAAATTATCAAATACTGTTACTTTAAACATGTGCCACAATCATAAAAGAGATATAATATGTAACACATTTTCATCCTGTTTTTTTATTGTATTATTGTCCTATAAACACCACTAGTGTTTCTGTGGATGTGGGAGTCAAATATTAAATACCGATTGCACAAATACTGATAGCAAATACAGGTGCTTTCTAGTAAATTGCAATGTATAAATCTCTATAACCCAGCTGCATAGTAAACAGTAGTTAACAAGATGGAAATGCTATTTTGTAAATATATTTTATATAATTTTTTTATTATTTATGATATTAATTATTATTTATTATTATTAATTATTTCATATATAATTTTTTATTTTTATTATTTTTTTAAAATTATTTTTTATTTCTTTTTTTTATGTAATTCAGTCCTCTGGGTGTAACCTCTTTCAGTTAGCTTGTTAAATGCGTATTTAAATATTGAAATTTTAAGTTCAGTCGAAATGTTTAATAAAGTATATTACATTGTATTACTCTTACTGGTATTCTGGATCATTATATTAAGCTTTATTTTTGTTTTGCCTCTTATCTCTTTCAGAGCATACTTACAAATGTTCAAGCTACAACTTCAGGTAAGTAATTTGGAACATTGATAAACTTGATTGAAGTCAAGCCAAGACAGCTATCAGTCCAGTCAGATAAGTTCTGCAGTGTGAGACAGAGAGCTGCAGTCATCATTCAGTTTAAAGTGAGTCAGTAAATGAGTGTGATGTAGCCCTGTCAGTGAAATATCATGAGAGGCAATAAAAAAAACAATTGTCGTCTCTTTGATCAGAAGGTAACCAAGTCCCTCCTGATTATCCTGAGTTACTTATCTGAACAGGTTGATTGCAGTATTATGCCATTAGGTAAACAAAAAGTAGAGGAAGACTTTGAAGGAAAGAAGCAGGTAATCTGAAGGAGAAAATATTTAAAGCGTTTCCCAGCGTTTTGCGCCTCACGTCAGCTGGAGCCAAATGAAGATCAACAGCGCCATCTGCTGTCACAAAGCAATAACGCGAGATGAACGTTTTCTAACATGCTTGTACTAGAAAATGTTCGTTTAGATCTAGTTCCTTCTGTTTTGCATTTCACATGTGCATAATGACATTGTGACTGATTGATGGAATGATATTTGTTATGTGTACAAATGTTTGAAGAATTTGGCCCTATTTAAGCATCAAATTCATTAGTTTCATAGTATTGATAGTATGCAAATCCCTTTTTCTTTCCCCAAATTTTCTTTGTTACAGAAAATAAAACAATTAATTGCTAAAATGCAGAAAAAGGTTTAAGGTGTAAAAAAAAGAATAAACAAAACTAAAAAACATGAAATATCATGTTTAGCACATCTATTCCGCAGACCTTTTATTACTGCACTGCTGAAGCACCATGGGAAAAATGTTTATGATTTATTCATTGGATTCTGATGACATCACCAGATTTTAGTTGAATAATACAGTCGTTTAATCTATTCTTTTTTCCCATTACATCTTAAAAAATGTATTTCTTTCACGTGGTGCAGACCTGTGTATGTGAATGTTTAAAGGCTTGAGGGTATACAAGCGAGCATTTGAAACTCATTCTTCACACACTGACATATTCATATGATAAATTGTGAAAAATTTACCACAATTTCAGTGTCATTCCTTTTTCAAAAACTTGTCTTTCTACAGGATACAAGCAAGAAATAATCATGTTAGATATAACTGGGTCTGATGCAATGACTAATGAAAAATTCAGTTTCATCATGTGTTCATCAAACAGACAGAAATTACACAAGTTCACATTGTTAAAGTCATATGATGTGTCAAATCAGCTGATTACATGAGGTAGCTTTATATAAAAGGATAGGTAGTCTATAAGTGTAACTGATCACATGTTGTTTAATCAGATGGCAGATGGCAAATTGCAGGAATGCACAGTTAACCTTATATTTTCTGCGTGTAGGGTACAGTGAGATATTAAGATTTCTTGCTGTATCTTTCTCAAACTTCTTAACATACAGTAAGTGATGAAAATATCTCTTTCGTGTCTTTAACATGGAACCTCAACCCTAACTCCAGCTTCACAATAATTTCAATTTCTACTACCACCAGTACCATTTCATACACTTTGTCTACCACGTCATGGAACGACCACAACAATCACTTCAGCTGAACAAACTAGCAAAGCAGCAACTGAAAGGCCACTGCAGTACAAATCTCTAAACAAGGCAGTGCTGGCCACCATAGAAAGACACCAGAACAGCCCACAGCACCCAAAAGATCTGCATTTCATGTGTAAATACTTAAATGAAAGCAGTACATTTATCAACACAGGGTTTTCTGCTCTTTTCTCTGGGTACCTTCAGTCAAAATGAACAAAATGCACAACATTACAAACAAAGGACAGAACATGTTATATAGAACAGCATATCTTATCTCTTGTTTGTTTCTTGTACGTGTGCATTAGAAACTTTCTCAGGCTTGGTTACTGAATGTGTGGCATTGTAGGTTTGATGCATCCAGAACAATATTTGTATTTGTGTCAAATTGCTATCAGTAATTCTGGAGTTGACATATTTATTATTTATTGCTTATTTGCTATCTACAGTTGATTGCCTAAGTTTTGCAAATGTGTAGCTGTATTTTTCCATATTTATGATCATCTGTGTACTTGCAGGTTAATGCACAATGTATATTGTCCAAACATTGTTTTATATTACAATGATAGACTTTAATTACTTTAATAATATTGTCATTTGTGTGTGTTAATTCCAGGAGCTGTTACCACAAGTGATGTTAGCAATTCCAGTGTTTTTAACGAAACCACATCATCTGTGTCTCAAACCTCGAATGTAACATCTGGGAGCAGCACAGTCAGTGTTTCTACAGTCTCTACAGTTAATCAAACTACAGGAGCAACAACTCAAATCTCAGCAACCACTAGTAAGACTTGTGCTTTCAGATAATGTTATTCTGCAACAGGTCTTATAATTGAATTAACGAAATTTAAACATTAGAACATTTTGAAGTCTGTTGTTGTGTAAGTTGTGTCTCCTAATTGGTGTTAATTTAAACATTAGTTATTGTAAAATAGAAGCTGTGTGCAGCTAAAAGATGCTTTATAAAAGCTTTCTTTGTGAATAAGTCTTCAGTAGCGACATTTGATTTGTTAGTTCTTGTTAGAGACAAAAAAATATATATATATATATCCATCTGTTGTAATTTGTTTGTATTTGTCTAAAGAAGCCAATTTGCAATGAAGTGTCGTGACAAAATAGTGGATACCCACCATCCCAGATTGTAAGAAACTAGATAAGGATTTTAAGGTTGTGTGCTTGAATTTTTTTTTCTGTTGAGTCTGATTTTTCACTGTTTTCACATTTTCTTGGCAATACAATTGCATTTTACAAGAGAATAGAACACAATTTCTTGTCATCATACACAGTGGCAGATCTAAAAAAATATTTGGTGTTGGCAAGAGGTGGTACTGGGACTATAGTGGGACTAAACCACCAATGATAGGATGGCATGGGATTACACAAAACTCATTGGATGGCTTGTAATAGTGGCAATAGCAAAAAAGCAAACAAAATATTTGGGATTTAAAAGAAGAATTATGTGTTTAATTGTGTCAGCAAAAATGTCTTATCACACAAACATGACATGATGATGAA
>JAAGKR010006299.1:11359-43994 GCA_011419295.1 Clarias macrocephalus | reverse complement strand
TCAGTGTCAGTGATATTTTTACTGAGCCTCATCGCTTTAATAGCAGCTAAATGCTACGGGACAGACAGCGGTTTCAGCAGGTCCGGCGTTCCAGTGGTCACTACACACCCTGACGGGAGCTGGTCTTACTCTAAATCCACTCAGCAGTATGATGTTTGTTTTAGCTCAGACACACTGAAGAGTGACGTAGTGGTTTTCCCCTCGCCGTTTCCGCCTGCAGACGCAGAGCTGATCAGCATTAATGAAGGAGACACTTTTTCTCGAACTCAGACTCTTCCCAGCACAGGGAAGGTAAGACGATGTTTAATTTACTGTGAAAGTAAATCTCGCTGCGATTAAGTAAAATATTTCCACGTGTATTTTCTACGACACTCTATGCCGTATAGTTAGGCGCAGGCCTTAGATCCACGTGCATTTCCCTTTTTAACTTTGGACCATGTTTTAAAGATATTTAATAACTGTTTTTTACTCATGGACTTTAGAATTCATTACAACATTGAAATTTATTTATTTTTGCTTTGACCAGTGCTTGTTTATATAATTATTTTATATATTTTCAGTTTTATTATATATTATTTGTTTAAAGTTATTCCACAAATTATATAGTAATAACCTTCGTGTTCTACTAAATCTTTATATATAATTATTTTATTTATTTATTCATTCATTTATTTTTGCCTAATTGTACTCTATATACTGATATACTGTATATCATACTATGAATTTTAACGAGCTAGTGATATTCCTGGATGGGTATTCACATTAAAAGCAAACAAACAAACAACAAAAACAAAAACAATATTGAGCACCATGAACAGAAGCAGCGTTTCCCGCCGCTGAACTTTTATTGAAAATGTAAATGTTTTGTGGAGCTATTATTATTATTATTATTATTATTATTATTATTATTATATTTAAAACACAACCACCACCACCAATAATAATAATAATAATAATAACAACAATAATAATAATAATAATAATAAATCGTACATAGAAAGAGAATAAGAAATAAATGTTTAAACTATACGCTTCATAGTTAACAGAGGTTCATCACACGAGGTCGCTACAGACCGTAACATTGAAGACTTCCCTCTTTATATACTGTATGTGGCTCCTCCTTTCATAATGCCGTCGTAACAGACAGTGTGTTTGTTCATGAGAGAGAGAGAGAGAGAGAGAGAGAGAGAGAGAGAGAGAAATGTTTACTAGCAATAGCCTATCGTGCGATGTTGTCTGTCTCTGATCGCATTCAGGTATTATACAGCGTTTCTTGTGAATTTATCTTCTGTTTTATGCTCGAGCTGCAGACATGCTTATCTCGGGATATTTAAACTCCTGGATTTTTCTTTGCGTGTGTTTATGGAAAGCATCAGTCGGTCAGATTGTCTATTCGGTCCCGGAGGAGGTCAATAAGGGAACGATTATTGGAAATATTGCCAAAGACCTGAAGATCAGTGTTCATGAACTCGAGCCGCGTATGTTTCAGATTGTATCTGGATCCACTACCAAGAAGCATTTCGATGTAAATTTGAAAACCGGGGCTTTGTTTGTGAACGACAGGATTGACCGTGAGGAATTTTGTGAGCGCAGTCAGAGATGCTTTTTGAACATGGAGGCCCTCGCGCAAAACCCACATAGCCTTCATCGGATTGAAATAAACATTTTGGATATTAACGATAATGCTCCGAAATTTCATGATAGCATTTTAACTCTTAATATAGCTGAAGATTCAGATCCTGGTGAAAGATTTCATCTCCCTGTGGCTGAGGATGCTGATGTTGGGAGTAATGGGTTAAAATACTACAAATTAAGTACCAACGAATATTTCTCTGTCGATGTGCAGGGTGGTGAGGAGAGTCTGTCTGCTGAGCTAGTTTTACAGAAGGCGTTAGACAGAGAGAAAAAATCCACAATCAGTTTACATCTGACTGCTGTAGATGGAGGGAAACCCCCAAATTCAGGGGAATTACATATTACTATCAATGTTGTGGATATAAATGATAATAAGCCTGTGTTTAGTAAGTCTCTTTACAAAGTTAGCATTAAAGAAAATACCTCAGTAGGCACTAGGCTAATGTGTGTTACTGCCACTGACCTAGATGACGGCACCAACAGTGAAATTGTTTATTCATTTATTGGACGTGGAAACATCAAAACAGATGGTTTATTCACAATCATTCCTGAGACTGGCGATATTGTAGTCAAAGGACAAATTGATTATGAAGAAACATCTGCTATTGAATTAAGAGTTCAAGCAAGAGACAAAGGAAGTCCTCCTAAAAGTGCACAATGCAAACTTTTGGTGGAAATTCTGGATGAGAATGACAATGCTCCAGAAATTCTAATAACTCCATTGCTAGAGAGTGTGAAAGAGGACACCAAACCTGGAGCTGCTGTTGCTTTAGTTACTGTCTCTGATAAAGATGGAGGGAAGAATGGCCTTGTGCATTCTTCTATTAAAGGTTTGTTACCTTTCAAATTGGAGTCTTCATATACCAACCATTACTCACTAATAGTTGATGGGCCACTGGACAGAGAAACTATTTCTCAGTATAGTATCACTATTTTGGCTAGAGACGAAGGCACTCCTTCACTTTCCAGCAGCAGTGTACTCACTGTTCAAATCTTTGATGTTAATGATAATGCACCACAGTTTTCAAAGCCCATCATCAATGCTTATATAAGGGAAAACAGTCAAACTGGTAGTCACATTGCCAAGGTGGTGGCAAATGATCAAGATCTGGGATTAAATGCTGAACTTTCGTACTCACTGTTAGAGAATAGCAATGGTGACATTCGTTTATCAACAATGTTTCACATAGATTCTTTAAATGGTGAAATAGTAACAATGCAGACATTTAACTATGAGACAATAAAAAGATTTCAATTTCAAGTTCAAGCCACTGACTCTGGAAGTCCACCTCTAAGTTGCAATGCAACTGTAAATGTTTTTATCCTGGATGAGAATGATAACAGTCCTGTTATTTTACCTCCATATTCTGAACCTGGATCAGTAAACACTGAGACTATTCCATTCACTACCGAAGCTGGGTATTTTGTGGCAAAAATCAGAGCTATAGACTCTGATTCTGGTTATAATGCACTATTATCTTACCACATAACAGAACCCAAAGAAAATAATCTTTTCAGAATTGGAAGCAGCACAGGAGAAATAAGGACTAAACGACCAATGAGTGATAATGACTTAAAAACTCACCCACTTAAAATAATAATATCTGACCATGGAGAACCATCACTCTCAACATCACTATCTATAGATATTGTTGTAACAGAAAGAACTGATGACATAGAGACATCTTTAAGACGAATGCCAGTAAAGGAGGATAATTTTTCTCATCTGAATCTCTATCTGCTCATCGCAATTATCTCAGTGTCAGTGATCTTTTTAGTGAGCCTCATAGCTTTAATAGCAGCTAAATGCTATGGGACTGACAACAATTTCAGCAGGTCCGGTGCTCCTGTGGTTACTACACTCCCTGATGGGACCTGGTCTTACTCTAAATCTACTCAACAGTACGATGTGTGTTTTAACTCAGACACACTGAAGAGTGATGTAGTTGTTTTCCCTGCACCATTTCCACCTGCTGATGCAGAGCTGATCAGCATTAATGGAGGAGACACTTTTAACAGAACACAAACTCTTCCAAGTACCACAAAGGTAAGCTTCCTGTTTGCCTTTGAACTTTGTCTTGGTGTGCTCAGTCTGATTTCTACTAATAAATTGTTTTCAAAAAATCTTGTTTTATACAATGTGAAGGGAAACAAGAACTGACAGTATGTGCCTGCAAGAGTTTAGGCTTTTTAATGTCTTTGCTTACTCGACCTATTCTTATGTTTTTATTTTTTTTTTTTTTTTTTTTTTTTTTTTTGTGGTTGGGTGTTGTGTTGTGATGTGTTTTTTCTGATTTTGTGATGGTTCAGCTATTGGCTTATTTCATAAAGGCTGATATGGCTGATTTGTCCAGCACAACAATGGCATCATGTATCACAAAACATCATTGAAATATTGGTGGTGTAGGTGCTTTCTGTTCTTTTTTTTATAAGCCTGTGTTTAGATGTACACATAAATTACATTTTGCTTTATTTGACATGATGGTGGAAACATGTTGTTTGCATTTGCATTCATGAAAGTATAATTCTCTGTAAGTTTGAAAACTTTGCATTGAGGTTAATTGCACTATGTGAAATATTTTTGTTTAGTGTTTATAACATATGGCAGTGATATCTTAGTTCCCCCCCCCCCTCCCCACCCGTGACCCTGTATACAGGATAAAGTGGTATGGACAATGAGAGAGAGTCTTGAATACTGGTTGCAAATATTAAGGGACTACTGTTATTACTAGCACCACTACTTGGATTGTTGCAGCTCCACCTTCACCATCACAACAGCAGCAACAGCAAAAACAACAATAATAATATTCATATGTAAAACTGGCATCTTTAAACACCTTCAACAACAACAACAGCTGCAATAATAATAAAATAATAATAATAATAATAATAATAATAATAATAATAATTATTATTATTATTATTATTATTATTATTATTATTATTTTTAGCGCTCGGTTGGTTTGAAACGCTTCACTGTGTGGATTAACTAACAAACAAGTAAATAAATAAATAAATAAAATCTCAACCAGTAAAGGAAAAAAAATCTAAACAGCATCCGATTGGAAAGTGATTGCTCCTCTTTTTTTTTTTTTTTTTAAAGTTAATGCATGATGAGTTGCGCATTGATGTATTGATCTTAATGTTTAAAGCTAGTGGCAGTGTACACACACGCGATGTCACTGTTGACCGTGAAATGGAAATCTGGAGCTTATAATCGTTCATTCCATCCCTCCCTCCTTCTGAATAGTGAAATCGAAAGGTGGGTTTGACTCAGACGGATTTTTATAGCCTGATGCTAAGCAGTAGCCTGAGCTTCTGATATGAAATCATGGCGTCTAATATATAAACCTTTTTGAGGAATAAAATAGCACAAGAGCGATGATCTTTACAGTCAGTGGATCGTCTAGGGCGCTGCCCTTGGTGCTGTTTTGTTTAGCGGGTTTGTCTTGCGGTCAGATTTCCTACTCCGTCTCAGAGGAGGTGAAGAGGGGAACCGTGATTGGGAATATAGCCAAGGACCTCAACATGGACGTTACTGAACTGCAGTCGCGCATGTTTCAGGTTGTGTCTGGACCTAATAAGAGGTATTTTGACGTGATTCCCAAAACTGGCGCGTTGGTTGTTAACGATAGACTCGACAGAGAGGAGCTGTGTGAGGGTAAGCAGAAATGTTCGTTAAGCGTCGAAGCGATGGCGCAAAACCCTTTGACCCTCTACCGCATTGAGGTGAATATTCTAGACATTAACGACAATTCGCCGTTTTTCCCACTTCACACGCTTGAGTTGAATATCACCGAAAATGTTCTTACAGGAGACAGATTCTCTCTACATTTAGCTGATGACATGGATGTAGGCGTGAACACGGTGAAGAGCTACAAGCTCAGCCCGAGTGAACATTTTTCCCTGGATGCTCAGAACACCGGAGAAAGTGTTTCTGCAGAACTTGTGTTGCAAAAAGCTTTAGACCGGGAGAAACAGTCCGTGATTAAACTCACCCTGACCGCTGTGGATGGTGGGAAACCACCCAGAACTGGAACGTCAGAGATAATCGTCCATGTGTTGGACATTAACGACAACAACCCAGTGTTTAGTAAACCTCTCTATAAAGTAAAAGTTCACGAGAATGCACCAGTAGGAAGCAAAATCCTGACTGTCTCCGCTACTGATGCTGATGAGGGCGTTAACGGTGACGTCATGTATTCGATTTTGGGTCGTGAAAGAACCTCTTTAGTGAATCTATTTCATATAAGTCCGAGTTCAGGCGAAATTACAGTGCGAGGAAATATTAACTATGAAGAAAATCCCGCGATCGAGCTGAGAGTCCAAGCTCAAGACAGAAGCCTCACGCCTAGACATACTAATTGTAAAGTGTTAATTGAAGTTGTGGACGTAAATGACAATGCACCTGAGATTTCAGTTACTCTGCTCATGAACTCGGTGCCCGAGGACATCAAACCTGGCACAGGCTTTGCATTAATTACAGTTGCAGATAAAGACGGAGGGGCGAATGGCAAAGTAGATTGTAAAATAACCGGAACGAGTTCTTTTAAACTCCAGTCGTCATATAAAAACTCTTATTCAGTTGTAGTCAGTGAGCCGCTGGATAGAGAAGAGACATCAGAATATAACATCACGATTCTTGCTAGTGATGAAGGCACGCCGCCGTTGTCTAGCACTACAGTTTTGCATATTCACGTTTCGGATGTGAATGACAATCCACCGTTATTTCCAGCACCGACAGTTAACATTAACGTGCATGAGAATGGTCCTGCTGGAGGTTTGTTGTCTGTTCTGACAGCGCATGATCGAGATGAAAAGGAAAACGCACACATTTCTTACTCTTTGGTAAATGAAGATAGTACTGGTGTGTCCATATCAACAATCATGAACATAAACTCACACACTGGTGAACTGTACAGCCTGCAGTCTTTTAATTATGAAGAAACAAAACGTATTCAGTTCACAGTTCAAGCCACCGACTCTGGTGTTCCTCCACTAAGTAGTAACGTGACTGTAAATGTTTTTATTTTGGACAAAAATGACAACAGTCCTGTTATTTTACTTCCTTACTCTGAGCCTGGATCAGTAAACACTGAGAACATCCCCTACTCTGCTGAAGCGGGCTATTTTGTGGCTAAAGTCAGAGCTGTAGACGCTGATTCAGGTTATAATGCTCTATTATCTTATCACATAACCGAACCAAAGGGATCGAATCTCTTCCGAATCGGAACCAGCACAGGAGAAATTAGGACTAAAAGACGAATGAGTGACAATGACTTAAAAACTCATCCGCTTCTCATAACAGTGGCTGATCATGGGGAACCTTCATTCTCCACAACTATGAGTATTGAAGTTGTGGTTGTGGAGAATCTAGACAGTCTGCAGCCTTCACTAAGACAAGTGCCAGTAAAGGAGGATAATTTTTCACATCTGAATCTCTATTTGCTCATCGCTATTGTCTCGGTGTCAGTGATCTTTTTACTGAGCCTCATTGCTTTAATAGCAGCTAAATGCTACGGGACAGACAGCGGTTTCAGCAGGTCCAGCGTTCCAGTGGTCACTACACACCCTGACGGGAGCTGGTCTTACTCTAAATCCACCCAGCAGTATGATGTGTGTTTTAGCTCAGACACACTGAAGAGTGACGTAGTGGTTTTCCCCTCGCCGTTTCCGCCAGCAGACGCAGAGTTAATCAGCATTAATGGAGGAGACACTTTTAACAAGACACAAAGTCTTCCTAGCACTGGGAAGGTAAGGTTATTAACAAAATGCTCTGCATGGTCCTTTAATTATATTAAAGGTGCAGGGGGCTGAAGATAATAATTCATAAGTCATAAATCATTTTGTATGACAGCATGAATGGCATTGTGAAAGAAGGAGCATAATGAAAATTACTCAATGAAGTTATGCTGTGTTTTACTACCCCTTACACCTTTAACATGAAACGTAGCATGGTAGGTGTGCAGATAGTTTTAATTAGGAAGATGCTGCATGTGTTTCTAGTGAGGATATACTGTATGTTGAATCACTTTATGCATGCAATAGCTTCAATCTGGCCAACTCACAGTTCGCTTGTAGTGTAAGGATTAATAGTTAGGATACACCGAATGTGAGCAAACACTTCAACGGACTTGCAGGTATGCTGTAAGGTTATGCTTCATCCCTAATATGGTTTTTAGATTGACAGTGTTAGTCCCTGATGTAGTAAACCAGTATTCAGATTTCTGTACATAGCATTTCTGTACATCTAGATTCAAATGACTTGAACGCCAATGTTAATTTAGGTAGGAATTCTATATGAAACAGGGAAGTTGTGTCACTGGTGAGCGATTGTGGAAGCACATTGATTGTGGAAGCACATTGATTGTGGAAGCATATTGATTGTGGAAGCATATTTTTCACCTTGTATAAATTTTATTACACAGCACAGGTATGAACATTATTTTCAGTTTATTAGTAACACAGGAAAACTACTTGTAGCCTGTATTATTGACTCTGCCGTAATCACATGTTCAGTCCAGACTGAAGTATAGCATAGTAACATGGTATGGTGTAAAAAAAATTAAAAGTTGAGTAAACTTAAAAAGTTAAGGCAACTGGCTGCAAAACAATTTTGAGTTCACTCAACATGTGGTTGATGTTGTGCCAAATCATTTTAAGTTGATTCAACCTGCTGGCTAATTTTAGCTCTACCTTCCTAAGTAAGTACATTTAGCTAGTCATTATGAGTTTGTTGAAAGTTAAATAGGGGGTTGAGTAAATTTTAAGAAACAAGTATGCACAACTACACAGACCTGAAGTTCAGTAAAACACACACACACACACAAAAAAGTTTGCAGCTGGTTGCATTAAATTTTTAAGTTCCCTCAACTTAATTTTCATCTTTTTATTTTTTTAATTAAAAGCTATAAATCCACATTTAAACTTCTCACAAGATTCCTGTATGACCCTCACTTTAAAAATCAAAGGCAGGGATTGCAAACCACACTGTAAACACAATACAAAAGACTGTCATATTAATGACATATAATATATATTGCCAAGCGGCACATTTGTCAGCATGAAATGCAAAAATTGGAATGAGATGAAGTTCTACTCCATTCATCAAAAATAAAAAAGATAGGGGCAAAAATCCTAATCCTTTAATCTTGTAATGCTGGAGTAATATAACACAAATGTTTGAGTGGTGGAGTAACAAAATTGCACTCAAAGTGCCAGAATACCACATTTCACAATGCTGCAGCAATAAACAAGAATTTCAACAAATGGGTTAAAAAAATAGTAAGGTTAAAACAATACTTCATAGCCATAAAACCTTACAATAAAACTCAAAACTGTCTTTTTTGGCACATGTTGTAATATTCCAGATACAGCCACTAAAGGAGCAAATCAGTGCTTGTACTTTTAATTATCCATATAGACTGCAGCTACATAAACTTTAACAAATTGTTTTTGAAGGACTTGACTCTCGCTGAGCATTTGGCATAAGGCTAATAAACACTTTCGGAATTGTTTAAAACATGTATTTTAGTTCTTTAGGAGAGTTCATGTTGAAGACATAAAAATGGCAAATAGGAGAGCAACAGCTGTAAGGTCTTGCACATTATTCAGCACAACTTGTTCCTGTAGAACTACAAACAGACACCTCATATTTGGAGTTAAATGCACAGTGGCAACATCATCTTCAACAACATTTAAGATCCCCATCTTCATTCATAAGAATTTTCCAGCTCTGTGTTCTGCAGAAAAAAAACAGCATAAAAACAGATCCAAAGCCCATTTTTGATTGCTTGAATTCTGCTGGACCACAAAGAGAAACAAAGAGAAAAACTTCCTAAACACGTGTTTATAATTTGGAAAGTAAAGGTAGTGATGTTTTGAAGCTTGTTCCAATTCAGATATAGCACTGACAGCCAAAAACTACCTGGATGTCCCAATCCCAAATAATGCTACTTGCAACTGTGCTGTTATATGGCATATCAATGTTGATGTGATTACCTCGTTGGCAGCCAAATCCACAGCCATTCTGATCTAACGCTTTTTATACTATTTGAGATAGGTTACCCAAAATCACACATACAGGGCATGTATATAGGCTTACATTTTGTTTTGGGCCCAAACTTTTCATACTAAATCTGCAGGACAGTGTAGTGGAAAGAAAGAGTAGTCATTTTCTATGGTCTTTGATTGGGTGTAACACTTCCTGAATTTGTGCTGTCAGACTAAATCAGATCGGTCATTGAGAAGGATTCAAATAAGTTAACCCTGTTTACCCTCACTTTGTCTCCTCCGTCCTACTCTTTCCCCTACTGGGCTTGTAGAACATCTATCAAATCAGTTTAGAACACCAGACAAAACTGTTTTCTCTTTACATAATCTAGATAGTACATCAAGTATAAGCATAGATATTAATGACAAACCGATAAGACAAACTTACCATGCAAGTCTTCAGTAGTTTTTACCTCATAAAGAAGGGTAGAACTTTGAGATCTGTAGCATTTATTTGGGCAAGTACATCGGAAAACATTTTATGCCGTGACTTTGTATCTACATTACACACTAAAAGAAAGGTTAACTTCAAAAATAATTGCTAGATTATCAAGTTGGTCTAGGAGCATTTTTATTTCTTCTCCTTGTGTAATTCTGGAAAACTCTGCACAGGCCACACACACACACACACACACACACACACACACACACACACACACACACACACACACACACACACACAGACACAGACACACAGACACACACACAGACACACACGAGTTAACAAGTAAGAATTAGGACAAGACTACACTAGTCAATTCATCTTTAAATACATACATACATAAACTCACCATTGAGCTGACCATTGTTTTTGGACATCAGCCATGAGAGGTTCTCCATAAACTATCTCCTTCCTTCTCAGAGAGAATGTCAGTTCCATTTTGGAGTCAACAAATGCCAAGCTGAAATCTTTCTTCTTCAGTTTCACCTGTGGTGCACATTTTTCCTTCTGTTGGAAATAACCTGTCTGTGCTACTGGGTTGTCTGGGAGGAGGTTTACCTCACATCTCTTTGCTTTATTCAAACAGTTACGATACTTGTTCACTAGTTTGTGGTTTGATTTCAGTGCAACCTTCTGATTGTAGTTTCTGACAGTCGTTCCCAACCTTATATTTGATGATCATAATCCAGCTGTGATAACCCTTTCTTCAGCCTGGCTTCTTGAGACTTGGATGCTTTTCAATTAATGCAGCAGACACAGACTTTGAATAAAAAAAAGATTGCCTGAGTTACGCTATCCAGGATGTCCATTTTCATTTCTCTTGATATTGTGATGTGTGTTTCAGCTTCTTGAAATTTTACATTCATTTCTTAAGCCACAATTCAACATCAGAACAGGGCCACTGAGAATTTTCAAGCTGTCTCACAGTAACAAGGGAGATCTGGGTTGAGCTATCGGATGGGGAAGACATAGTGACCATATCTAAAGAGGAAATCAAGGTCCCTAACTCTAATTCTTCAGAACCTTTCTGGCGTGTCATCAACACTGCTCTCTCCGAACTCAGGATCCTGAAACTAAATCGGAAAATCATCCTTGATTTCAAGGCTTTCTTGAAGAATTTCGTTTAAGTGTTCAACCAAAGTGGGATTTTCCAGAATATCCAGCCTCTCAATATTATCTTGGGCCAACACACACAACACAGAGCAGAATATTTCGTAATATTCCGTTTTCTGATTAAAAAAAAATAAAAAATCAAGTATACTAAGTACATGGCAAAGCTTAATATGTGCTAATGCCCAAAGCATGCCATTCCTAATCTGTGTGACTTTCTCATGCAGAAGAAACAAAACTATTTTTTCAAAATGAATGAGCAACAGCAGTGTATAGGGACAGCGTAAAGGTTCCAAAAATATTATATTTTTATATAATATTTACATAAAAAATATTATATTTTATATAATATTTATATATATAAAACTGCTTTTGCCTTCTGCAATAGGAAGTCATACAGATTTAAAATGTCATTTACATTTTGGGGAATCATTCCTTTAAACTGTGATGTACTTTGTCAGGTAACTCAAGACAAAATCATGCCTTCACTTAAGTGAATTCCATGCAAATGGACATCAGACGCAAGTGACAAAACTTTTTAGAGTGTCTATTTGTAAATTTGTAAAGATGAATGAGGCAAAAGTATAGAATGAAAATGCAGATTCAGAATACATTATGAATGGTAAGAAATAAAACTATCCAACTTTGTTGCTGAAAATATCGTGCATTTTCGATTTCCAAAAAAGACGCTGTTAAAATTACCAAAATCTGTTATTTATCAAGGAGTGACTAAACTTTTGCATAAGACTGAATATTATTATATAACAATCAATAATACAAGCACTGCAAATTAGAGAAACAACTAAATATATGAAAATATAGAATCAGGAAAATTATTAAAACTGATTTCAGAAATTTGTATATTTGAGGCTTGTATGAATCCTTTTAGTTTTCTTGCCCAGGTGGTGTCACTGCAGACCTCAAGACGTTGTCGTTTTTTTTTTTTTTTTAATCCATCCTGCTTCCTCCCGGAGCTGGTTACGTTTTTTTTTTAAATTAAATATTTGCAGTCGAAGTGGAACACGGTTTGGTATGGACTAGATGCCGATTTGTTTTCTGCACATGGACGTCTAATTTCTGTAGTGGAATACAAAGGATGGCTGACCGAAGAGATCTTTTGCATGTGATGCGTTTAATTCTGTGTCTTTTGCCACATTTTTGTGCATGGTCAGCTTGCTTATTCTGTGTCAGAGGAAGTAAATATTGGGACTGCTGTTGGCAATTTGGTGAAGGATTTGAATTTAAACGTAGATGATTTGGATGCGAGAGCATTTCAGCTCGTGCCTGCTACGAAGTCGTGGCTGTGGAAAAACTGGACAGCCTGCAACCTTCACTAGGACGCGTGCCAATGAAGGATGAGATTTTTTCTGATATCAATCTGTATCTGCTCATCGCTGTAGTCTTAGTGTCAGTGATCTTTTTATTAAGTCTTGTGGTTTTGATAGCGGCTAAGTGCTATGGGACAGATGGCGGTTCGAGCATTCCAGTGGTCACTACACACCCTGATGGGAGCTGGTCTTACTCTAAATCCACCCAGCAGTAGGATGTGTGTTTTAGTTCAGACACACTGAAGAGTGATGTAGTGGTTTTCCCCTCACCGTTTCCACCTGCAGAGGCAGACCTGATCAGCATTAATGGAGGAGACACTTTTAACAGGACCCAAAGTCTTCCTGGCAACAGGAAGGTGAGCCCAATCGAGGCTGTGATTCATTAATTTGTTTACTTGTTTATTCGACATCTTAGTGCGTTGTGAACCGCATTATGGTTTAAGAGTTTTATTTCAGCACCAACACATCGGACAGCACCTTGTACCGCAGTTTCACATTTAAATCTTAGTTAGTTTAAAGTTTAAAAGAATTAGGTAACTGACCTATTATTATTATGCAGCCAAATATTTTATTATTTTTATACTGTTTTATTCAGATACTTATATTTTTGTTTTAAAAAGTTAAAAATTAGCTATTCTTGATGAGTTAATATAAAGAAAACATTTGTGATGTGATTTTTAGAAGAGTTTATCCAAAAAGGAACTGTGATTCCTTATTATAAGAATACACTCTTGCAGCAGAACAGTCAAATAAAATCATCATCTATAGCGCTTAATCCTGTATTTAGGGTCATGGGGGACCTGGAGCCTATCCCAGGAGACTTAGGGCACACATTGACAGGGTGCCAATCCATCGCAGGGCACAGACACACACACATACACTCACTCATTCAAATAAAATGTATTCAAAACATAAATGTACACTATATACAGTAATACTTTAAATGGTATCTGGTTTTCCAGACACATACAGCACAATATTTCACCTTTCATTTGTAACACCATACTTGCTAATCACATTACCCTAATTCACCAGGCCTTATTGGCTTCTTGGCTAATTAAGCATGTAAATTAGTTTTAGTGAA
Source organism: Clarias macrocephalus (assembly GCA_011419295.1). Lineage (NCBI taxonomy): Eukaryota > Metazoa > Chordata > Actinopteri > Siluriformes > Clariidae > Clarias > Clarias macrocephalus. Next base: position 30,343 of record JAAGKR010006299.1, on the reverse strand, counting down.
TTATATTATCTATAGGGAGAAATTGTTGGGTGAATAAATCTTTATTATATTGACATAGAATACATGATACATTAATAAAGCAAGAAAATGTAATTTACATCTTTTTTTAAATTCATTTGAATGATATATTTCCAATTATTTAATTGTAAAAGGAAAAATATATAAAAAAAATTCCAAGTTACAGTATACGGGTGTTTGAGGTCAGAGATGAAAATATTGTGTGCAGATTGAGTATATTGTTATATGTAGATGTTTAAAGGAAAGCGAGGGTAAGGATCATAGTTTAAATATAAGGTGAGTTTGAAAACTTTTGCAATTTCTTAGAATATTTCTGTTTTTCAAATCCCATGCCTGGTGAGTTCAGTTGTGGCACCAAGCACAGAACTGACCCAGGAAATGAAAGACTAATCAAGTGAGGCTGACCTTGAGCTGCACTCCCAGTGCTCAGGCTTAGATTATGTATTATACAGAGTATCAGACTAGAGGAAATGAGGCAGAACTTGTGTACACATGGCCTGGCTGGAAAAATGAGGTATGCAGATTCTCTTTGAGGATGATTTGCAATCTCTGCAGTATATACTCAGACCCTCTTAAATTTCTCCCTCTTTGTTATATTGCAGCCATTTGCTAAAATAATTTACATTATTTTTTTTCCTCATTAATGTACACACAGCACACCATATTGAGAGAAAAACACTGAATTATTGACATTTTTGCAGATTTATGTGTCTTGCACTGAGGAGAGGCTTCCGTCGGGCCACTGGGCCAAATAGCCTCGACTGGCTGTGTGTACATTAATGAAAAAAAAAAAGAACTTAAATTATTTTAGTAAATGGCTGCAATATAACAAAGAGTGAAAAATTTAAGGGGTCTGAATACTTTCCATACCCACTGTATATATATATAACAGGATGCAGAATATACATGAGAATGCAAATTCTTCATTATTATGGAAGTGGGTTATATCTGTATATCTCATTCTTCCAGCCAGCCTATACATTCTTAAAACTGTAGATTTTCTTTTTTCTTACACACTTGAACTTTTTTTTTTTTTCTGTAGAGCAGTCTCTCATGTCTCATTTGCATCATTTTACTTTCTATGCTAAGATTCATCTCCTGCCCCTGGAGCATCACCAGTTAGAAGCTTGAGTTACTTTCACCATTAAAAAGTCAACTCTTTGAAGTCTTGCTATGGAAATTAGACCATATGAAATATTGCGGTCTGTGGTTAACTTTGGCAGTTCTTTTATTTATTTATTTATTACCAAGAAATAATGATATTATTACTAAATACTCACAATCACTGATAATTAGCAATTGGTAATTAAAATTTATAAAATAATTTGTATATCAACCTATTCTTCGATTAAGATTGAATTATTTTCAATAAATTCTTTAGGTTTGTTGAACCACAGAAATGTGAGTGTGACAACTTGCATGTAGCATAATCTTAGCTTGTGTTTTTAGATGGTGTAATGACAAAATGAGTCATACTTCACACACAGTTCACACAGAGTCTTGCACCAGTTTCTACATCTATGTGCTTAATAAAACCATAGACATGCTGAGAGGTAGATTTAGACAATGCGTGTGTGTATGTGTGTGTTTTTTATGGCAGGTACAGTATCGCTGTCTCTAGACCAAATAATCATTGCCACATCTGAGATGAATGTGTCTTAAAGTCAAACTCTGATCTCTTCCCTCATAAGAAAGCTTGACACAACTGACTAAATCTATTCAATATATTGTTTTTGTCCAAAGAACTAAAAGAATGCATTATGTTCTTAGTTGATTTAGTCTAAAAGTATATTTGTGTATATTCTTGCTTATAGTAGAGGGTAATATCTCATTTCTGTGTATTGTTCTCTAATCATTTTACTAACGTTACCTAAGGACAAAGTTCAAGAAGTAGGTGGAGGCCGGATTGTTCCAGAGAGCCGTTGAGTTGGTAGATGAATGTCATTAGGTAATTCTGCAGTGTGTGCATCTGGGCTGGGCTTTCTCTGCAGAGGGCTGCAGATGGCAGACTGAGTTAAGCCTGAAAACAGAAGTGCTCACTAGCTCCCTCTGTCAATAGTGCTAGTGTCTTGGTGTCTGCCTTTTTTTTTTCTATCATTAATAGAAAACTCAGAATGCTTTGGGAAGTAATCACTTTAATTCATGTTATTATTCATGTTATTTCTATTTACTGTAATCTGTCTTTATCTTTTTGTCACTTTAGCTGATTTTTTCCCTCAAAGATCAGCCTATTTTTTTGTTTTGTTTTTATCAAAACATACTAACACCATGTGCTGATACTTCTCTCAAGGGAATAGGTATCATAGAAAATGACTACTATAATGTAATACTGCAGAAAGAAAAGCTTTTTGAGGCTCTTAGTCATATTGTGGGGAGAAAAGGGATGAGGAAGTTGGATGACTCACATTTGGGAGTGGATGAGCTGGTATGAACAGTAGTCAAGCCATTGCTCATCCTTCTTCATGGTATTTACCTCTGAGCAGGTAATTCACTGGTGAATGATGGATTATAGGGCAGGAATGGATCAGATGAATCTCTGCTCAGGGGACAGTTGGAGAGCAGGTGCTAATCCTGGGGGAGGCGCTGACACATCTGTTAGATGTAAATAGGCAGACAGAATAACTGTAGCAATGTTCTTTTGTGTGTGTGTGTGTAATGGAAAGGCATGCTCTTAAATAATAATAAAAACTATCCATATTCCATTTTATATGCTATGAATAGCAAAAAAGCATATAATCTTTACCAGCATTTAAGAATTATTTCATACAAGATGCACTTTTTATTCCCTAATTTATCTCTGCCTAAAGAGATCACTGCACTGTCACTTTAATCCTTTATTCTATCCCACTCCCCACTCACCTCTCTATCTGCACACAGTTAAGATTATACAGCTTCAGTTTGGTAATTTTATAATTAAAGGCAACAAAAATATTATCCCATTAGTTATTACACACAAATATCACACTATTAGTGAGGAAACATTATTATGCACACTAAGTCTCTGTTACTCAGAACACCTGCATTGTATCTCTGCCTTTTGGGACTTTTAGTCCAATGTTTGCACCCATGACTCTGATAATTATAGCAATTATAATGTTTTATTGTATAACAATGCTAAACATCAGTGACAAATAGTAAGAAATTAAGCTATTGTATTTTTAAGAGCTGATTAAAAAACCCAATGGCTAATACTGCTTATATTTGAGGTTGTTAATTTTTTCCTCTTCTATTTTTAATCCTCCGGAAATAACACTGTCCCCATCTTATGTTCATGCAGCACCCAACTCTTCTCATGGGAATAATAAAATATCAACATATTAACACCACTATTACTAAACACTTCACAAACATTTAAAAAAGAAACTTATTTAATCTGTTTTGGGCTTGAGGCTTCCTTTAATGAAGAGTCTGTTAAGCTGGCAGAGGACACAGGAGAGGAAGAGACAGTAAGGGCAAAGAAGAGAAAATAAATCTGAGAGAAGTAAAGAAGGTGGGGGAGAAATCTAGGGGGGAAGTAAGGAGGAAAAGTGATGCATTAGAGAGAGAAGAGAAAGAGACAGAGAGAAAGAGAGAGAGAGAGAGAGAGAGAGAGAGAGAGAGAGAGAGAGAGAGAGAGAGAAATGCTTTTCTTCAGGATTTCTAAAAGTGGCCTGCATGCCTTGCTGCATCCTTGCTGGGGGCAATTCTGGTTTAGTCTGTCTGTGCTGCCTGTCTCAGAAGAGTTCATCTCTGTCCAAATTTAGTACACTTACATAAGGGAGGTCAGGATAAAGGCAAGGGACTGATTCATTTTTTACACGAGACAGAACCCATTCAAAGATTTTCAGATGCCAAGTAAAATAAAATGATTCTTAATTTATGAATGAGGATAACTTTCCAAAAATGTGTAGTAACTGTGGTAGGAATGTCAGACACAATTATATATATCTGGAATAAAAAATTGGCAAAAAAAAAAAAGAAAACGGTTTTACTCCTGAAAACTGAGCTGTTTGCTTTTTTGCAAATAGTTTGGTATAAAGTTATCTAGCAGCAATGTGAAAAACTGGTCGAGGTTAATTGTCATTTCCGAATTGCCCATAGATGGTCTTCTAGAGAAGAAAATGGGAACCCACTCCAGTTCTTATTGCCAAGAGAACTCCATGGACAGCATCTACATTCGGAAGGCCTGGCGTGTAATGATCCATCAGGTCATGAAAAGTCGGACATGACTTAGCAACTAAACAAACAACTAGTTTAAATTTGCAGCTAAAATGCACTGCAGCTGTTAATAATTAATTACGTACCAAAAACAGTCAAATGTAATGGCATTCAAACATCATTGTGAGGTCTTTTTCATTGTGTCAGTTTCGAATATGAGTTAGTTGCATGAAAAAGTGACAGTATTTTTGACAGAAGTTTTGGGTTTTGGGAGAGTGGGGATGACATCTGTCATACCTTTTGCAATTTTTTTCAGCATCAGCAGCTTGTTAATTTAATTAGAGAAGAACAGAGTGAGAGAGAGAGAGAGAGTAGAGAGAGATGTTTTCATTTGCATAGTTGTATTTTCACTGAACATAATAAACAGGCATATTGTTTAATAATTTATAGCAATTTCATAGCCACAATATCATCCTGAAAGAAGATAATGCAAAACATATACGTATATTTTATATGTGTTGATATGTGCAGGAATATCAAATAAAGTGGATTTTTCTTTTATTGTCATTTTTATGGCTGGTGTACACTAAAATTAAATGGCATTTTCCAAGAACAGTTTTATCAAACATAAAAGTACAGAGATGCAGTACACAAGAATACATTTTTTGAAAGTACACAGCATTAAGATGAGTACACAGAACAAAAATAATCACCAACTTTAGCAACAGAATAGTAGCACCAAGAACAATTAAAATAGTCTGAAACTGAAAGGGACAAATAGCATGAGGATGAAGAGTCCATGTGAGTTCATGAGTGATAGGAGGGTTTATCTGCAATACTGGTGGCTTTTATGGGTTGTTGCACAAGGTGACGATGGTCAGTAGGGAGAACCTGATGATCTTTTCAGCCATTCTCACAATTAGTTTTTGTGGTCAGAAACTGTGGAATTCCTAGACCAAAAGGTAAAACAACCGGCCGGGATACTTTCTGTCCTTCTTTATAAGAATAAGATAGCGGCACTGCTGGGAAAGATTTACAGTAGTTTTTGGAGTGTGTGGAGATTTGTGTTTATTCAGTTACAAGAGCATTCGTAATTCTAGGCAATGATGTTGCAATGTCGAGGAGGCTTTAATTCTAGTTTACTCCAATGATGTTCAGTTGAGGTCAAGTTTAGCCATTATGATGGCAGCAGATTGAAACCTGCAGAGATAAACGTGAACACTAGCCACTTTGTAAATAACAGATGAGACCTAAAAGAAAATGGCCAAATGCATGTCAAAATCTTTATATTTTACACATTCATGCCATCGCTGCAGTCATAAAACATAAAATAAGTGGTAACAACTGTTTATTTTTAAATTAAATTACATTTTATGTGGCTAGCACTTTTAAGACTGTTAATTGTCACAAAGCAGGTTTAAAAATAAATTATATTTAAAACATAGACAGAAAAAATATAGACTACAACTTTCAGTTTGTCATCAGTGATCAAGCTGAGGATGATGGTGACAATGAAGAATATCTGCAGATTATGGGAGCGTTCATGACTGTTGCAAAATTGAAAATGTAAAAACATTCATATTTTTTAAAATAATTTTTTATGTCTTTGCTCTGCTGCGGCCTTGGTGCAAATATTGGTCCTACAGATATGTTCATCAGTGGCAACTGTGCACTGATCCACATATTATTATTATTATTATTATTATTATTATTATTATTATTATTATTTAATCCCGCTCATAAGATTTCAGTTAGATTTTCAGTTGGGTTATACAGGTTATAGGTCACATTAAAGTTCTAAAAAACGTTCTCTGCGTTTTGAGTTTTAATAATTTGAGGGAAAAGCCAGATTTATTTGCGAATCTCGGATCGCTGCAACACTGGGTAGCGCGTTTTTTTATTTTATTCATTTTTTCTAAAAAAACATAAATGAGGTGAAATCATAAGTAGGAGGAGAAAGGGGAGGGGGTGGTGTGTGTGCATGTGTGTGTAGGAGAGAGAGAGAGAACACACCCGTTAATAGCGCGCGAAGGCAAAGGGGGAAAAAGGGAAAGGAATAAAGCATAAAAAGAGAGAGAGAGAGAGAGAGAGAGACAGAAGCGCGAACAAAGAAAACATGGACGCAGACAATGAGTGTATCCGTGCACGTTTACAGCGGAATTTGTTACCAACACGTCGTGTGCGCGAAATGGAGAACAATTAGGCCAGATTAATGCCGTGCTGGGAAGCGAGGCACTGCTGCAGAGAGAGAGCTGTTTTTTTTTATCCGTCTGCGGATTCCGGGAGCTTGCGATGGCTGTTGCAGGGAAATGTTACAGATATGGGGAAAACGTGTCTCTTCTGTCGTTGCTGATATTTTTGCTCTGGTGTGGCCTTGCGCTTGGACAAATCCGCTATTCGATTCAAGAGGAATCTGACAAAGGAACGGTTGTGGGTGAAATTGCGCAAGATCTGGGGCTCGACGTTGCCAAGCTCTCTAGCCGAAGCATCAAGGTAACGGCGGACGGAGGAAAACGGTACGTAGATGTGAATCAAAAGAACGGAAAGCTCTTCGTGAACGAGCGAATCGACCGCGAGGCGCTGTGTGATCGGACCGGCGGCGGCTGCGTTCTGAATTTCGATTTGCTGCTCGAAAACCCATCCGAGGTGCACAGCGTCGAGGTGGAGGTGATCGACGCGAACGATAACGCGCCGCAGTTCCCGAGAGACGAGTACCAGCTGGAAATAACGGAGTCGGCGTCGCCTACGTCTCGTTTCCCTGTCGAGCACGCGCTCGATCCGGACGTCGGAACGAACTCGGTTCGACTCTACCGGCTCGGGCCGAACGAGCATTTCGCGCTCGATTCCAGCAAACCGTCGCCCAACAGCAAGCACGTCGAGCTGGTGCTGAAAAAGCCCCTCGACCGCGAGCAGACGCCGTACCATCAGTTGATCCTGACAGCGTCTGACGGCGGCACGCCAGCGCTGACGGGCACGGCGAAAATCAATGTGCGCGTCTTAGATTCGAACGACAACAATCCCGTATTCGACAACTCCGTGTACAAGGTTAAACTGCTGGAAAATTCACCGAAAGACACGCTCGTTATTAAATTAAACGCCACGGACCAGGATGAGGGCACAAACGCCGAGGTGTTCTATTCCTTCAGCAGTTACACGCCGGAAAGGGTCAGACAGGTGTTCAGCATGGACACCAACACTGGAGAAATCCGAGTTCGGAGCAATGTCGACTACGAGGACACCAACTCATATGAGATGTACATCCAAGCCATGGACAAAGGACCGGCTGCGGTCGCAGCCCACTGCAAAGTGGTGGTGGAGGTGGTGGATGTGAATGATAATGTTCCAGAGATTGTGCTTTCATCGCTGTCCAGTCCTGTCCGTGAGGATGCCCGTGCTGACACCGTCGTCGCCCTGATAAGTGTGACCGACCGGGACTCTGGCCCAAATAAGCAAGTGACGCTAGAGATCCCACCTGGACTTCCATTCAAAATCAAATCCTTCAGGAACTACTACACTTTAGTTACCTCTGCCTTTTTGGACCGCGAAACCACAGCAGCCTATAACGTAACACTCAGTGCCACGGATGGTGGCGCCCCTCCACTCTCCTCCCGGAAGACCATTCAGGTAGACGTGGCAGATGTTAACGACAACCCACCACGGTTTGAGCAGACCTCATACACTGTCTATGTTATGGAGAACAATGCACCTGGAGCCTCCCTTTGCACTGTCAAAGCTCTTGACTCAGATGTGAATGAGAATGCTCGTATCACTTACACCGTTCTGACTGACAATAACCATGGCATTCCTGTCACTTCCTATGTTTCAATCAAGCCAGACACAGGTGTAGCTTATGCTCTCCGCTCCTTTGATTATGAATCACTAAGGGAGTTTCACTTCCAGGTAAAAGCACAAGATGGGGGTATTCCTCCCCTTAGCCGCGTTGCCACTGTCTATATCTATGTCATGGACCAAAATGACCACCCACCAGAGATCGTGAACCCTCCAGCCAATGGGACACGCTCAACAGAAACAGTGCTGAAAAACGTTGAAGCAGGTGCTTTGGTCACCAAGGTGGTAGCGTATGATGCAGATGCCGGACAGAATGCCTGGCTCATTTATGTTTTGGATCAATCTTCTGATCTGGACTTGTTCAAAGTGCATGAGCACACAGGGGAGATCCGAACCACGCGTCGAGTCCTGGAAGACAATTCGACCTCATTCAGTCTCATTGTGCTGGTGAAAGACCACGGAGATCCCCCACTCTCCTCTACTGCCACCATCAACATAGCTGTCATGGAGGTGCCACCCAAAGTCACCCCGGACCCCAAGAAGATAATTCGCCCGTACAACACACCTCTCTTTTCTAATGTAACACTCTACCTTATTGTAGCACTTAGTGCCACAACCTTTGTTTTCCTAGTCACTGTGGTGGTGTTAGCCATTGTGCGATGCCATGCCTATTGTACACAACCTGGCTCATGTTCACCCTGCTGTGTTTCTCAAAAGAACACACAAGATGGTGGGTCTGGAGGAGGTGGAGGGTCTCAAGCCAACAACAACGTGGTCCTCCGCCGAGACCTCAAAGTTGAACCTCACTATATTGAGGTCCGTGGAAATGGCTCTCTGACCAAAACCTACTGTTATAAAACCTGCCTGACTGCCACATCAGGCAGTGACACGTTCATGTTCTACAACACGGGCCGACCCATCAGTGGGACCTGGGGTTCGGAGCGCTTCTTCACAAGTGGCAGTGGGTTTGTGCGCAGGCTCAGCATGCCAGATGCAGGAATGCAGGTGTGTTTTTAGATCACTGCATACATACATATATGCATATGCTCTCTATCTAGATAGGTGTCATTCATTTTTTGTTCTTTAAAGAACTTTTGGCTTTTATTATAAAAGATGGTATTTTATAATCAGTACATTTGCTATAGATCCAGGTATATGTGCACGTTTGGTCTTTCTTGTTGCTTCGGAATAAGGGATTTGCTTTTGTAATCGTCAGGTACATGGTCCATCATATACATTCTCTACTCACTTTTTCTTGTATTACCTTTTAGTCCTTTCCACTATTTCTATTTTTCTAATGTTTTTGGTGGCATACAATTGAGTAACACTGAAAATCAGCATATATCACAAAGTACATAGAAAACTGAAATGAAGGTTTTAAAATAAACAAACAAGCATAAAATTATCCACCATAGTTGCAGGTTCAAAAAGTAGTCCCTCATAAAGACATGAAAACATCTTTAAAAAGCTGCAGATTCTAATATAAAAACATACGGTACATTTGCAACTGTTGTTTGTAATGTTTTATATAAATGAATGCTGGCACTGTGAACAGTGTGTGTCTACCGTGTGACCATGTGTTTAATTGTAATTTCCTTTAGCAAGTTGCTTATATGTTGTCCCATGGTAAATTGTACAACCCCAATTCTAAAAAAGTTTGGACAGCATGAAAAATGCTAATAAAAACAAAAAAAAGTCTGATCACTATGTACTATATTAAAAACACTACATCATCTCATTGTTTAAACATTTACAATGATTTCAAATCTGGTGATGAACTTTCTTCAGAAAAACATTGGGACAGTTCACTGTTTACCACTGTGTAACACTTTTGAAGTGTTTTGGCACTGAAGACAAAAGTTTAGCTAGTAGGATTTTTCGCTCATTATACAGCTCTTTATTGTCATATTTTGCGATTTATAATGCGCCACACATTCTTAATTGAAGACCGGTCAAGATGGCAGGCAGGCCAGTCTACCACCCATAATCTGTATTTATGTGAGTATGCGTGTGAAATCCAAGTAGTCTGTTTTCTCCTACTAGAAAATGCAAGCATGGCCCTGGAAAATGGCGTTTTGATGGCAACATACTTTATGTTGCTCCAAAACTGGAACATTTTTTTCTGCATTACTGGTCCCCTCAAAGATATGAAAAAAAAAATTATGCTGGCTTTTGGACATAACGCTGAGGGTCCTTCTTCTCTTTGGCCAAGAGAAAACGATGGTTGTTGTTTCTAAAAACTGTGTGAAGTGTTGACTTGTAGGAGCGCAAAACATGTTTGCAGTGTGTCACTGTCCATCTCGGATGAGACAGCCCAAAAAAGTCTTCTGCGCTTCTGTACAGCATGGCTCTACGGCATTTGCTTTTAAGGCCTTAAGCTGCATCTGTAAATGCAGTGACAAAGTTTGTCAATTGACAAACGTTTAGCAAAGTGTTCTCTGCTAAATCCACTACAGAAGCTACTGTACATTTTAAGACAGTGATATCTGCGGGATCAAAGCTCATGTGCATTTTTCAGTCGTGTCCTTTACACGTCAAGATCCTTGAATTTCTTGATGAATTTATGTACTGAGGAGTATGTTATTCTGAAAATACTGGATAATTCACTGGTGCAATCTGTTGGCAAATTGGTGCCTCAAAACATCCTTGCTCTAGAAGGACTAGGCTCATCTTAAACACTCCTTTTATGTTACAATATAATCAATTTACCTGATTAACAGTAAATTTTTTTCATCACCTTGTAATTTTCGCAACGCTTCTCACATTGTTATTAGTCTTAAATTGTCCCTGTCACAACTTACTGGAAGATGGTACAGCCACCAGCTTTTGATATAAGTGCCTATTTTCACAAATAATTTAATTCGCTTAGTTAATCATCAAATAATGTGCTGTTGCAATGTTTTAAATATAGTACAAGATGAAGAGATTTTAGAGATCTGTCCCAACTTTTTAGGAATTGGGGTTGTGTATTTGGTAAAATCCTGATAGGATTGGAATACTGATTTCGGATAGGTAGTCAGGGACTACTTAGAGCTCCTCAGTAAGATTTGTGTGTGTGTGAAACAGCGATTTTACTGCATTAGAAGCTTTAGGATATGCCTGTTATCTGCCATATTGGAGAAATTAACCTCCCGCCTTTGATTCTCTGTCTGGCAAATTAGCTTGTGTGGTTAGTGTATATGCTCCCTCCCCTCTGACTGCACCTGATTAAAGATTATTATTTATCCAATTCATCTAGGTCATGCAGTACTGCCGTAGCATAGCACGACCCAGTTTTTTACTAGGACAAATATAAAAAGACTGAGTGATGATCTCCTTTGTAAAGATTTTTCAGTGTATCAGTAGTTCAACGTGCATATTTTGGCAGAATTATGAAATGCTCTTGTAGGACTTTTGGCTGTACAGTACATTCAGGATCTGTGGATAATATCTATTTTACTGCATCAGTTTGATCCGTAGAAGCAGCACATATATTTTCTTAAGTGCTCAGGGCTTTGTAATGGGGATATTGTTTGGGTTTGCAGGATGAATCATTCGACTCCACTGCTGATGGTGGCTTTGTGGTTGATACTCTTGGGTCGGAGGATGCTATGTTATCACATTACAAGGGATCAGCTGGTTACTTAAGATGATGTCATTCTATTAAGTAAATGGGGGTAAGCATAAGATGGCTTGTTCTATGGGTATAATGGTGGTTAGATGAAAAGGAAAGAATATGTAAATGAAATGGATTTTGGAAGAACGTGGTGCACATGTGGAGTACTTGAGGGTCTAAGGACAAGGGTGAAGGATGGGCTATAATGAATATACTGGAGCAAATGTAGGAGGGATGGGTGATGGAGTACTAGAGGTTTCAATCACAAGAAACCCATCTGCTGGATAACTGATGTGGCAGTAATTCACCAGAATGGCCTCTGGCTCCTTCCAGAGCTTATTAGGTTCTCAACCAACACACATCCAGAGAAATACACACTGACACTTGCACACATGTACTGTAATCACACACACACACACACACACACACACACACACACACACACACACACACACACACACACACACACACACACAAATACATACAGGTACAGTATACAAACTGCCACTCTATAAATCATGGGTCAGAGCTTATGAGAGACTCTTTCAGCTCATATCAGAATGCAGACGTGTACTGAACTCCATGATTTATTGATGAAGGCCTATCTAACCCTGTTCTCTCTCTCTTTCTCTCTCTCTCTCTCTCTCTCTCTCTCTCTCTCTCTCTCTCTCCTTCTCTTGTCTTTCTTTTAGCCCAAGGGACCGAATGCTGACTGGCGATATTCTGCGTCACTGAGGGCAGGCGTGCAGAGGTAAGCACTTTTACTCTTAATCTCTCCAAATAGTTTCCATCTCTGCCTACTTAAAACAAATTGGCACATATTCTACATATTCTTTTCATTTCCAAGAATCTTGGGTATGATTTAGTACGTTTTCTGAAGAGACTATTCTAAATTTTTACTACAGTGATGTGAGTTTTATGCTCGTTTGAGCTAAAAGAAATGAGCTATATTAAGAATACCAGACAGCTGGAGAGAGATTTATAGGAGAGAAGAATCAGGCGTGATGACCTCCAGAAGCTGTCTCAAATCTGAATGACCACTAGTCATATAATAGCTGCTTTCATCACACACACACACACAAACTCACATACACACACACTTGCAGATATGGTAGCTAAGGGCCTCTTCTCGAGAGAGCGGATATCTACAGTGATGGAGGATACGGGTCATAAGCATTCTCTGTCATACTCAGTCCTTCAGTGCTGAGCATGAATGACAAACTCTCTCTCTCTCTCTCTCTCTCTCTCTCTCTCTCTCTCTCTGTATACACACACCCACAAAAATGCTGCCTCTTTGCATAATCACTTCTACACACACTTCCTTCTCACTTACAATGTGCAGTTTTATGCATGTTTTCTGCTCACAGGCTTTTAAAATAGACATCCTCCAATTTCACCTCACACTCTCGTGTTACACCCACACATGTACAGTGCTACATACAGACCACACACACATTCTTGAAGGGCAAGCTGTTTCCTGCTTTAGTATTGTGAGCATGGTAACACACATAGGCATCCCTGAGATGAGATGATATATACACTGGATTTTTTTTACACTTAATTTTAAAAGCTTTGTTTCTTTAATTTGATCGTTTTATCACATCATAATCAGTGTTAAATTTAGTTTGGACAGTGACACTATTTGCACAATGGGAATTGAACAAGGAGTAAATGTTCCACCGAACACCATTGTACAGTAGTTAAGTTTGTATTAACTGGCTGCTCTCAGATCCTAATGGACCTTTAAATTAGTGCTTTATTAAATGCAGGTGCACTCGCGGTGTACCCCTAATAAGAGATAAAGACTGGGAGTCTTAGTAACATTTGTAGGCCAAATTACAGGTACATGAAGACAAGAGCTTCATTTATACGTCCTTAATTGGAGTGACCAAGATCAGATAAATTCTTTTCTACTGCTATATTTTCTACTGCTAGGAATCAGTTAACATGAAACATCTAGTTAATCATGATTAATCAAAAAAATTAAAATCCTCAGATATAATACTTGTATTATAACTGTGCAATGTTGAGAAAAAAATGCATGACAAACTGGTTAGAGGAAACCCATTATACAGTTTTATAACATCTCAAATGTTTATTTTGAAAGCATTTATTATTTTCAAAACATTTGGTGGTTAGCACTGTCGCCTCGCATCTCCAGGGTCCAGGTTTGATTCCCTCCTCGGGTCTGTATACATGGAGATTGCACGTTCTCCTAGTGCTTAGTGGGTTTACTCCGGGTACTACAGTTTGTTCGCACAGTTTGTGTTCATATGTGTGTGGATTGGCACCACATTCAGGATGTACCCCGCCTCATGCCCTAAGTCTCCTGGAATAGATCCCTCTGTGACCCTGTATACAGGTTAAAGCAGTATAGAAGATGAGTGATTAACATTTAACAAACGTTAATTTTAATTTTCTTGAATAGTGGACTCCTTGCAAGGGCATTCATATTGTGAGACCTGTCTGTTCCTACAGTGCAGATCATGTCTGTTAACTCCTTTTTAGCTTTGAGAAACTGTCTAGTACATACTTTGGCAAAATGTCTCTCTTCTGTTCTTAACAGATCTTGAGTGAATGAGTGAAGTGGCCATTTGTCATTAATTAGATGTGCTGTTACACTTATGGTTACTTACTGATGTCCAGTGGTCTCCAGTTAGTGCAATAAAAGTAGCGCCTCACTTTCACAGCCTTTTCAGTTTCATACAGCGTTGTTGTAAAAGCTAGTTCCTATCGAAGGTAGCCCGAGCACACAACTTTGATTTTATCCAAACGTCCATCCGGAGGCTTTTTTTAGCGAGACTTGCCGTTCAGCACATCTAGTGATGGTTCCTCTGTCATTTTATAATCCGCGTTAAATGTGCCATTATCATACACAGTGAGATAACCACGCTGCAATTATGGGAAGCCATTAGGGTCAGACTTGGTTGTATAATTAATTAAGTAATTACATTTGTAGATTAATTAAACACATTAACACATTAACACATTAATATTGACCCCCCTACTATTTTGTTACATCCAGGGGTCAAGGGAGAAAAAAAAATTATTTACGCTCTCTGGGTGGGAGGATGATACACTGTTACCTCTGTCAATCCATTCATGGAGCACCTGGGAGATGGTGTATGGAGAAAATAGAAGCTAATAGAGCATTTTCCAAAGTGCTACCCAGTGATGCAACCTGACAGCAGTTTGAAAATATGCAGATGTGTTGGCGTTATTTGTCTCAAAGAAAGTTCATTTTCACCCGACGTTTGTATCTTTATAATGACTGGATGGTTGAGAGCAATTAGCATGAATTGCGAATAAAATATTATTGAATTAAGGGTGTTTTGTGTCAGTCAAAAAGGATTTTTACTGAGCATACCTGATGTAGGAGGTCCAGCATTCTCAAAAATTACAGCAGTTCTCATTCCAGAGACTTTATCCAATCTTATTTTAAGATGGCAACTGAGTCCATCCTAAATCACCTTTACCTTCATGCTTTATCTTTCATTTGACTGATTCTATTGTCTAGCACCACTATTCAACAGAATTTTTTTCACTTCACTTTGATTTGTTGTTGATAATTGAATTTGATGCTTTCAAGTTTTCTGGCATTATGTTTAATGTGAACCTTGTGCTCCACCAAATCACATGCTAATTTACCTCAGTGATAGTGTTATAAAATCCATCACAAGCTTCTCATCTAATCTCATCTGTCTCTCTTACACTCAGAGAGCATATAGGAAGAAAAAGATCTAAAGTTATTTTAGCAAGCGGGACACACCCTGTGCTGCATTGCAGATGCATTGCTATGCGAGCTGCTTCTGTGCGTCCCATGCCTCATTTATTCATTATGAATGTATGGATTCTTGGTGCTGAACTCTAATTGCTGAACTCGAGTAAGAGTCATCGCTGAGGCTGTTGGGGGATTTTCATCAGCCAGTGTGATAGGGCGTCTTTTAGAGCACGTAAACAGCTTTGTAGTGGCATTGTTTTAATTTTATCAACATTTACAGTTTTTAATCGTGTAATAGTAAAAAATACGTTTTTAAAAACAAATGTCTATCAGGAAATAAAGGAAAATCGGGTTTAGGACTGATTTCTAGCAGTGATAGTGGTTTTAAAAGAAACATATATAACAAAATAGTTAGTACAGCTTCTTTTATTTTCTTCTTTTTTATTTTTATTTTCTCCTCATTGTATCACATCACTCTTTCCCCTCCCATTACATCTTCTCTGTCTGTCACTTCCTATTTGGGCGTCTCTCTGTGTTTGTCACTAGGCTTTCCCATCAGCTTGTCTCTCAGGATTTAAAGTGCAACAAAAACATGCCACCATGGCCCTCGGTGACTCTGCGTGTCATCACACACACACACACACACACACACACACACACACACACACACACACACACACACACACACACACACACACACACATATATATATACTACACAGACACATCAGATCACATGCTTACATGCTTGATAACATGCAACTCCAGAGTCCGTGCAAGCTACACACTGAGCAAATCCCACACATACACACGTATACACAGTGACCATTCATGTACAGTACAGTACGTGGGATGTGTGTGTGTTCGCATACACGCAAATATACGCAGAATTGCAGGAGTCTGATATAACCTGATTTTTTAAAAACATGTACTTATTTATACAAGAGCACTATTTAATTCTTAATTCTGGTTGCTCGGAAAGTGTTTATTTTCTTTAACTGTAGCTCCATCAATAGTGAAGCTACAAAAAAATCTAAATTTTTTGTTTATGTTGCAGCTCCGTCCACATGGAGGAAGCCTCAGCTGTGATGCAGGGAGCACAAGGAATGCTGGTGCAGAACTGGCCAACGGTGTCCAGTGCTGCAGGTAAGACGTCACATTTTCTGTCACTCTAACATTCTGCATAGGACAATTCTTCTGAAATAAAGTTAGAGAGGGAACGTATTTCTCAAAGTGCCTCAGAATTAACTCACAGTCACTCTAGCAATAAACATTGTGTCACAGAGCTGCAATTCCAGACCAAACAGCAGGTCATATGATATATGACATTTTGACAAATCAAAATTTATTCATAATTATGACACAATAAATTGACAAATCAGAATGATTTGCTTTAAAGATTTCTCATCCTATAGTTTGCAGGTGAGCCAGCATTTTATGTGCCAACATCTTTATTCACAACTTAAGTTCTTATCTGCATCCTGTCATTTCCTATTGTATTTTTTATTGAATAAAATTAAAATCTCATTCCGTCATATACAACAAAATAATGCTTGTAAGGAAGTATCAGAGATTGTTAGCGCATCCATACAGTGATTGTAGCTAGTAAATTGCTGATGAGGCTCATGAAAACTTCAGCACCTAGAAGGTTAATGAAACAATAACCAATTGTCAGATGATTAATTGAACATCTATTCATGTTTGTCTAGTTATAAATGAGGCATGAATATAGACACAACCAGTCAAGCCTCTGTAACTAGAAGAGTTATCTTGCAATGCTAATACACTAACATATCAAACCAGAAGCACTGCATGTAACGTAAGTCAAACAAATGGAATGGTTTTTGCAATTTTTCACGCAGTAGACTATCAGAATTCCTTCTAAATACATTTTTAACTAAATAAAACACTACACCATAGTAAGTCTTGTGCTGTATGCTGTGGGTTTTGGCTGATGTCTTTTCACTGGAACAGAAAACTCCCCAAATGATACAAGTAACATGGGCAATGCATTCTTATATAAACTGAGATGTGCAGTCTCATACACCATGTGTCTTTTTTACCCAGCAGGGATAATGAGTGAAAGAATGGCTAATTTTCTCGTCCTTTGCCGGGACGATTTGGTCTGTAATCTAGTGAAGCAATCGTTTTTAAGTGTCTACAACTAAAGCTCGTAATTACTCAGTATAAGTGCTCAATTATTAGCTGATGCTGGGATTCAGGATGGTACGTTTGTTGGTGGGAGAAAGGAGTATATATATATTTTTTTGTAAGACTTACTGAACTGAACTGAAATTAATGGTTTTCTTTATGATTTAGGTACATTCCTGCTTGGTTCACATTGATTGATTATTGTTTGTATGCCAAACAGGAATTTATTCATACAGTATAATTACTTATACAACCAGTTGATCCAGAGGTTCATTATATTTGACCTTGAATTTGTACAGATCGTGTGATTTGGGTATTTAAAGGACACAATGCAGGGCTGTGCTTCAGTTTGAGAACTGGTTTCAGTTCATAGTTGGTATTCGTCGCAGATACAGACAGACACGGGGGTATTGATCTGTTGGCTCATTAAGGAGATTAGACAGAAGTGGGAGGGGACGATGACCGAAACATTGACACTGTGATTAAGTATACTGGACGTGACTTGTTGGAGAGTGTCTAGGGACAAACTGTGCATTTATGCACTGCTTTTAGATTGTTTCCGAAGCAGGTATTGACTCAGATGTACAAATGTGTTGTGTAAGCACTACTTTAGCACCCAACAGATGGTAATATATTCAGTTTGATACTATTGTGCAGCAAAGCCGGGAATGAGAGAAGCAAAACAGAGTGGCGAGAAAATCCGATGGAACAAATGAAGAGTAACGGAGAGTAAATGTAGGAGGCTGCTTACTTTATCTAGAGGTATATAGAGGATAAAGCGTGGGTGATGAGGGAGCGCCTGGGTTAGAGAGAGACCTGCTTGAGGAGTGGCCGGTCCCTGCTGTGGTCCTGTTGCTAGGAAACAGTGTGTAAGTTGTTGCCAGGCAACAGCACTGAACTGGGAGAGACTGCAGCAGTGGCAGGGAATAGGGAAGGAGCAATGAGGGAGGCAGTTTCCATGACAACCATTCATACTCAAGGAGAAAGGGGAGAAGGATGGATCTGGTGTGGTGTATGAGTAAAACAGGCCAGTGGGCTAAACATATGCTTATTTAAAGATGTGCTCAATGTAAATATTTTAATTATTTAAAAAATCTCTGCATTGGCTAAACAAACAAACAAACAAACAAACAAACAAACAAACAAATAAATAAATAAATAAATGAATAAATAAATATTTGGGCACCAAAATAGGCCTCTGGTTGATTTTAATCTAGTAGATCTGTGTTCCATGTCAGCCGTCTTCCTGAGATTTATGGGAAGCAACTCAATAGCACATATCTGCATGGAGAGATATGGACTGAAATGTGTAAGGTTGAGTTATATTTAATTAAAAAAAAAAATTGGCATCTCTTTAGTAGCTTGGATGCCTCTGGCACCGTCTCACACCTGGCGCACGTTCACACTAAACTGCCAGAAATGCACCGAGCAGCCAGACAGTGACAAAACAAAGACGTGGGTTGGCAAGGAGTTAGGAAGAACACACGCGCGCACACACACACACACACACACACACACACACACACACACACACACACACACACACACACACACACACACACACACACACACAA
>JAAGKR010006298.1:0-44002 GCA_011419295.1 Clarias macrocephalus | reverse complement strand
CGAGGGGTTATTTCAGTCAAAGTTGCTCTTCTATCAGCTTGAATCAGTCGCCCATCCTCCTCTGACCTCCAGCATCAACAAGGCATTTTCGCCCACAGGACTGCCGCATACTGGATGTTTTTCCCTTTTCACACCAGTCTTTGTAAACCCTAGAAATGGTTGTGCGTGAAAATCCCAGTAACTGAGCAGATTGTGAAATACTCAGACCGGCCCGTCTGGCACCAACAACCATGCCACGCCCAAAACTGCTTAAATCACCTTCTGACATTCTGACATTCAGTTTGGAGTTTGAGGAGATTGTCTTGACCAGGACCACACCCTAAATGCATTGAAGCAACTGCCATGTGATTGGTTGATGAGATAATTACATTAATGAGAAAATGAACAGGTGGTTCTAATAATCCTTTAGGTGAGTGTATTTGACCTGATTTTGTAATTAAATAAATCAAAATAAAAGAGAAACACAAAGTTCTGCAGCAGACCTTCTAAGGTGGGCGTGCCTTCCCCTGTGCGCCCGTCCATACGGCCTGCTCTACTTTATTGTGTATGAGCAGCGTCTCTCAGCGGTACGGTCACGTGCCGTGCCTGCTGTGCCCACATCCTACAGCAATAATACAGCAATACCCAGCTCAAGGATAAGCTATTAATGCTATTGTGTAGTTCAGGGACCCTGGAGACTTCTGCTGACGGAATAGTGTAGCTAACACACACACACACTGTAAAGTTTTTAAGTTGCGTAGTTGAATAAGTGAGTTGCTCGGCCTGTCCGCTGTGCTTTTCTGGCGCCAGGAGTGACTCAGTAAAACGCACAAACACTGTCTGTCAGAAAGGTCTCTGTTTATTAACGTAGAGTTTTTATATGTTTGACCAAACGCCTGTGCTATCGACATCTCTTACTACAAAGAACATAAACCACTGTAAAATGTCTTGGTGAAATTCTGAAATTCTGGTTGTCCCTCCACCTACTGACCCCAGGAAAAATGGCTACTGTCCCCTTTCGGACCCTTCACCATGTGATCCTTGCTAGCGTTGCCATATTTCCACCTGAGACCTCAGGCCAAGACATTTAATTCTTAGTCTAATTTGAAAGCAGAGTCCATTCACCCTCTGACCTCAAAGAGGGCATCATCACTCCACCTTCTGACCCAGACAAGAATCTCTTATCTTCCTCTGCTAATCCTAGCCAGGAAGTGAAGTGCGAAAGAGGTGTCCTTTCATCTGCCAACCCATGGTGAGGATGTCATCACTTCACATTGGTCAGTCACTTCACCTAATGCACTCATTCTACCTCATTGTTTCTATAGTAACAGCTCATTCGCAGAGTCGGGCAGAGTGGCATCATCATTGCTCCACCTCCTGGCTGATCCCTGCAAAGTAATCGTCACTTTGCCTCCAGACCCTGGCAAAGATGTTGTTGCTCCACCTGCTGATGTTATTAAAGGCATCATCATCAGTCCACCTTCTGACCATAGAGAAGATTCTGTCCCTCCACCTGCTGTCATCCCAGACAGGATGTCAACACTCAACACTCAATCTATCCCCCCACTAGGGCACTTGTTGGGGTAAACCTTGCACAGGGTGACAATCTATCACAGGCCACAAGCATGCACACATTCACACAATAGAGGCAATTAGGAAACATAAGTTAGCCCAATTTGCATGTCTTTGGACTGTGAGAGGAAACCAGAAGAAACCCATCAAGCATGGAGAGAGCATGACAGCTTTCAATTAGTTATGTTTGTTAAGCGAATTGTCATTTCTAATATGTAAAACTATAGTATACTATATACTTTCTCTCAGATTGTCTGAAATTTATGCAAAAAAGTACAAAAGAAAAGGTTTAATTTTCATGCGATTAAAAGGGAACATGCAGTACTTCGTCGAGGAACATATAAGGAACAGATGACTCACTGCTTTGGAAAACTGATAAAGATGGAAAAGGGCAGCAGCTTTCCCCAAGCAGGCCAATGAGAACTCGTCCAAAGGAAGCTCCTCCACTCCACAGGAACAATGAGGCATCTCTGTTCCAGAAACACGAACCTGATCCACCCTCACCACAAAATATTTTCTGGCATTTTTAAGATTGTTGCTAGATTGTTTTTTGTGTTGCTCCAAAAAATTCATCATCAAGGACAAAAAAGAGATTTTTTACACTTGACTGGACTGCATGCCAAAATATATATTTACATGGGTAATAAATGATTAGAAATTCAGGTAATACTTCTGTTTAATTAATAAAGAATTTACAATAATTGTCTAATTTGACAAAATTATCAATTATCGATTCACAGAAGGGATAAGAGTGCACGTTACTGAAAAGCTATTCAGCAAGAATGTTAAGTTCATGCTGAAGGTTTCTCATGGAACGTCAAAGATAAACCTGGCTAAACTCTCAGCGAAACAAAACACACACTTCACAGTTTCACACCTCTTCAGTCATGGACATTCTTCTTTCTTACATCCATCATACAGATTATTTTATCTAACGTTTTATGACTGGGGAACCTAAAGGTGGAACCAGTACCTGCTTCATCACACCCACAAACCTGCTCCAAAATAAATCTCCATGCTGTTTGGAAACCTCGAATAGATAAGACATCCGGAAAAAAGACCTTTTACGTTAAGGACCAGGATGAAGTGGCAGATCTCCTGCTGTAGCTCATCACCACTTATCGGTGATGACACAAATATCTTCCCAGGGTCTCCACCCAGTAACCAGATTACACTGATGTATGGAGTGTAGTAGAAAGTAATCAAAGAGAGGAAAAATATATTGGGAACCCTTAAAGAACAGCGCTGTCAGGATGACGTGTGTGCCAGGCTCGTCTCTCTATCAGCCTCAGCGCTCAGCAGGTCAATAAGTCATGCGCTGTTGGTTCACGGTCCAGGAATGCAGTATGGCTTAATGCTAATGGCTTACACAAGAGTAGCAGCTGACACACACACACACACACACACACACACACACACAAAGAGATTTTTTGTATATTTGAATACTTAATTGTAGGGTGAAAAATTACAGGACACATAAGAAAGGTGCAGGAATCTACAAAATCAGCACAGGCGCATGATCCTAACCCGGCTAGATATTTTAGGTAAATGATTCATTCAAATTCATTAATTTCAGTGGTTTACCCATATTTTTCAGACACTCACAGTGGCATTTAAAGCAAACAAGCATCTGGTTAAACCGTGTAAAATATCCACTTGTTGCAGTTTTGTATTATTTTGCAATAAGGTTATAGGGTCATTTTCACACCCAGCCCAGTACAAACTACAGCTGCATGCACAAGTAAAACAAATCAGCTTTGAGTCAAATTCACTTGAACAGCCTCGGTCAGGACCATGTCATCTGACTTGCTGAGTCAAACACTGAGCCACTGAACGAGTTACCAATGAATTTATATCATCACCAGAAGAGTCAAAGGTCAAAGATCCTGACTCACCAAATAAGGGTAATAAATATGGGTAAGGCTGAAAAATATAAAATAATAATAATAATAATAAATAAACGACTAAATGATTCACTGATTCAAATAATGGTTCACTGAATGAATGTAATTTATGACAAACTGACTCACTGATACAGACACTGATAAACTGAATGAGGCAGGAATAAATCAAGGATCCCTGATTTAAAGCCTGGCCAGCAGAATGTGAGAGGAACAAGTCTTCATCATCAGATTCAGTGATTTAAACACTGGTCCACTGAATGGGTCATGACCAAATGATTTAATGAGTCCATAAAATAAAGCAAGAATAAATCACAGTTAAGACCGAAAGCTTCAGTAATTTAAACACTGATTGACTGAATAAGGGTGGAATGATTCAGAGTCATGACCAAATGATCCACTGATTCAAACACTGATCTACTGAATAGATGTATTTAAAAAAATAATAATAATTACTAAAATATTTGTTATGACTTATTGAAACACAGATTCACTGAACAAGAAAAATAAGTCTTGCCTATAACTGGACAGGATAATAGATAATGAATTCAAATTAAAATGATCTTATCTGTAGTCCACATGCTCTGTGCCATCAGCGCAAATGTCTAAAAAGAGCTTGTTTAGGGTTTTCCGAGTGAATTGGGAATTTTGGGATAAGTCATAACTTTTATTGCTAATGCTAGCTTTTTGGGGAAAATCTATAACCTGACAGGATTTCTGAGAACGGGGTAAAGGTAGAAATGTTTGAGGTGCCGTAGTACCAACCAGGTAGCTAATATTTTAGTTTTTACACGATGGCCAGGTTTTGAATTCCTTGACTTTGTGTTTTATTTGTTTGTTTGTTGTCAACAAACCTGACAAGAGACACTGGAGAAATTTGACAGAATTATTAGCCCAAGTTCATAAAGTTTCTTGTTAATACTTGCTAGGTTGGTAGCACAAAGCTAATGGGACAGTACAATATTTAGCATTATGCAAACAAATACCTAGCGTGTGGCTGTATGTCTATGACCAAGGTGTGAGAAATCTTGCAGCAGATCTCAGTAGACTTGTTAGGAAGTTCGGAGTTAAAATTAGCCCCGAACCCCAGTGCAGGCTTTTAATCAGTGCTGATATTTTTACCTCAGCCTTGAGTGTCTTTCACATAGGATATCCTACTCGCATGATTAGGGCGAAATAATCAAGTCACACGATGCTGCGCTAATTGACTGAGCGTTAAGGGAAGTCAGATAAGCATTCCGCAGTTTAAAAAAGCATCATTTTGTTACGACTTCCTGTCTGAGAAGGAAAATGTACAGCGTATATCTATATATACAACATTTATCTATGTCAGGATGTAGGACGTAATGTAGCATGTATTTGTTGGCCAATTAGACGCTTTATTTAAGAAACTGTGCATGTGCGTTCAGAAGACAGAAGCATAATGGTGCCACATGACACTGTAACCAAACCCCTCCCACTACATGACACTGTAACCAAACCCCTCCAAATACTTTCACCATAACCCCTCCCACCAAATTACATTGTAACCAAACCCCTCCCACCAAATTACATTGTAACCAAACCCCTCCCACTACATGACACTGTAACCAAACCCCTCCAAATACTTTCACCATAACCCCTCCCACCAAATTACATTGTAACCAAACCCCTCCCACCAAATTACATTGTAACCAAACCCCTCCCACTACATGACACTGTTACCAAACCCCTCCCACAACAATGATGCCATAACCAAAACCCCTCCAAATACTTTTACCATAACCCCTCCCACCAAATTACACTGTAACCAAACCCCTCCAAATACTTTCACCATAACCCCTCCCACCAAATTACATTGTAACCAAACCCCTCCCACTAAATTACACTGTAACCAAACCCCTCCAAATACTTTCACCATAACCCCTCCCACCAAATTACATTGTAACCAAACCCCTCCCACAACAATGATGCCGTAACCAAAACCCCTCCAAATACTTTCACCATAACTCCTCCCACTAAATTACATTGTAACCAGACCCCTCCCACTACATGACACTGTATGCAAATGCAATTAACCAGTGTATTGAGTTTAATGATTTGTGTGATAAATATGGTGTTAGAGAAACAGATTCATTGCATGTGTGCGTGTGTGCGTGTGTGTGTGTGTGTGTGTGTGTGATGAGTTGTGTAATAGGGTTGATGGAGAGGTCAGCATCACAGTGAGCCAAGAGGAACTTCATTAGTGAAGAAAAACAAACATAGCTTTGAACATCAGAGCATGTGTGTGAGTGAGTGATTGTGTGTGTGTGTGTGTGTGTGTGTGTGTGTGTGTGTGTGTGTGTGTGTGTGTGTGTGTGTGTGTGTGTGTGTGTGTGCACTACAGTAGGGCCGTAGGGTCTTGTTTTCTGTCTCTCAACATGTCTTATCACTTTGAGTCCCTCTGTCCACTTCAGCTCTTCTCAATTCTCACATTCTTGATTTTTCTCATTTTTACTCTCTCTCTCTCTCTCTCTCTCTCCCTCTCTGTATGTCTATCTGTCTCTCTGTCTCTGTCTTTCTTTCTGTCTCTCTGTGTTTCTCTCCCTCTGTCCGTCTGTCTGTCTGTCTGTCTCTCTCTCTCTCTCTCTCTCTCTCTCTCTCTCTCAGACAGCTGCTTTTTAGTTGATAGCAATTTTATTGTCAGACAATAGCTCAGAGTGAGACGTCGCAGCGTCTGAGGCTGGCTCAGACAGCGTCTCCCCGCCATGGCGTCAGGTGTGTGTTGAATGAACAAAGCAGCAAAGTGAAACCTCGTCAGTCGACCAAGAGTGGAATATGGGTGAAAGGAGTCATGACCCAAGTTACCCCTCAATCTGCCCCGTGACTCGAGTAGTAATCTCTAAAGCTGACCATGAAGGAACTGCTTTAGGAAGGTCGCCATCCGGCTCAGGTGTGAGAACAGGTTTTAACATAATGTAGCGGGAGGGGATTTGGTGATAGTGTACTGTAGTGGGCGGGGTTTTTAGTATATGAAGGTGGGGACAGCAGCTGCGCTGTGTTAACCACCACGGAGTGGCTGAGCTTTTCACATCCAATGTCCACATGAACATCTCTAACAAAACACCACAACTGTGAAAACACCTCAACTTGTCTCTGTCTGTCTGTTGCTCTGTCTCTCTGTCTTTTTCTGTCCATCTCTCTCTCTCTCTCTCTCTCTGTGTCTGTGTCCCTCCCTGTATTTCTCTCTTTCTGTCTCTAGCTCTCTACACATCCACAGCAAAAGAGTGAGTGTAGCATGTGAGACCCATGAGAGTGATATTGGTGCTCAAATTTCCCAATTCTTTTTCTGAAAAATGTGTCAAATGCCCAAGTGCCAACACATGCAGTTTCTCAAATGGCCACTAGGAGCTGGCTCCAAAAGTGAATCAACAATCCCCATAGAGCCCCATAGTAAAATGTTCAAATTTATGACATGTTTACCACCTGGTACAAAAACAGTTTTGGTCTCAGTAGCTAGATTCCATGACATTCCATAGATTCTTGACAACTGTACATTTGAATATTATTTAAATCATCAGTTCCAATTATATTAAGCCATAGAATTATGCATAATTAGGGGTGTGGCCAATTTGAAGGACAATGTTTAGGGTACGGATGACGGAGTTCAATCAAATGCAAAGTAACTTTAGCATATATAACTGTAGCATTTTAGCTAAATAACAGCTAAACTAGCTAGCTTGAGGTATCTGAGATAAGTAGGCAAAAAGCAGCCAAGCGCTGTATTTTGCTCATTTATGATTAATTGGAGGTTTAGACGGAGTCAGCTCCTGCTAAGAGCTCCCACAGTTAAGTTTTAAAATAATTTTTCAGAAAACCCGCGGTTATTGTCCAGTTATTAAACATACAGTCTACACATTTAAGGTGAACCAGCGATGCTCGGCTCAACCAGTTATGGAAAGTCCCTGTCCAGCTGAACAGGAACAGGAGATGTTCTCCTTGACTGTGGAACAAAAACCCACAGTGGAAGGTACAAGGGTGCAGCGGCATCGCTCAGGAACACCGGTCACTACACCAGCACTGGGGGAGACGAGGAGACGTCACGATGAAGGATGTTCAAAATACAGATTTACAAATCTATTTGTTGGATTCTGTGTCCAGTTGCAGTTTAGAAGAAGAACAGCTTGCTGGTGCAGACACTGCAGAAAGCATCAAAAAACTCATCAAGCAAAAGCCAAATGTTCAACAACAAGCAACCACAAGCCAACGTTTTAGAAGAGAAAAGGCTTAAAAAATCTAAAATAGATGATTACTGCTGCAAATAAAGAAACCACTGATGATGAGCTACAGCGTGTTTGACACAGTTTGTCCTGGAACAGATTTCATGACTCATTAAGTTTATCGACACTCGATTTTTAATCCGTAGTATTAATGTCGTGAGTCTGAATATTAGCAGGGCCAGAAACCGTGTACGAGACTGCAGCTGTACGGAGTAGTGAAGCAGAAGCACACTGATGCTACGATGATCCGAGGCCGAAGAGGATTTAAACAAGAAGCTTTTACGCGGTTGCTTTTATCTGTGTGTGTTCTCCCACCAGTGCCGTGGAGAAAATGCTGTGTGTTATTTTTTTGTTTAGTTTTTTGATAAGCTGGACAGTGTAATCGCTAACTCCAGCAGCACTGGCACACGTCTGGGTGGGGGTTTGAATTGCAGACTGATAACATGGCCACGCAGAACGTCTTGTGGCCTCACGTAAACATCTGTGGGAGATGATAGAGGCCTATGAACTAAGAGATGTATGGAAAGTGTAAAATGAAAAACGGAGACCGTATACACACAAGCGCACTGTATGAACAACACACTCTCCAAACACACTCTCCATGGCAAGACCAATCTCTGAAAAAGCTCTGGAAAGAGACTGGAATAGTGGTGCTCCAGCGTTGGAGACCATTAGATCATGAGCATATTAAATTCCTCAAAAACAAGAAAGCCCTGTTGGGCATCCCAGGAAAGGGGGCACTGGTCTGCTCACACTTCAGTGAGATGGATGCTCCATGTCAGTTCTTTTTTGGACTTGAACAAAATTTCAGTGAGATTCAACTCGACACTCTTTAACAATGAGAGGTGCAGCGGAGCTCCCAGAGCACCTGCCAAGGAATTAGACATAAAGTCGACCGTTTAAGAGAGCATCAGGAGAATCTTCAGGGTATGGAGAATGGATGGGTGCCAGGCGTACATGGTCTCCACAAGGTCTTCTGTGCAGCAATGGATCAGGATGTTTTAAAAGTCCTCCAAGGAAGTACAGTATGAAGGAGCTGCAGGACGCACGTCCTGACCCTGCTGCTGAAAAATGGAGACCTGACGTTCCTGAAGGCCTGGTGTCCAGTCTCACTGCTGTGCCTGATGTACTGTGACCACTTGGCGGGTCATCAGAGAGGACATCACCCCAGAGGACAGGGTCCTCTGTTAGACTGAAAGAACATCACAACAGGGTCAAGTAAGCTGCTCAACAGATGTGCCAGTATGAAAGTCTTAAATAAGAGAAGACGGTGGACATGACGAAGTGAAGGACGCTGTTAACGAAGAACGTTGCTGGAATCGTCGTCGTGAATTCTTTTATCTCTATTTTATACCCTGAGGTCAAACATCCATTCTGCTTTCAGATGATGTGTTTGCCATGATTTGATACGTCCATTGTCAGCAATCACCGTGTGTGATCTTTGCAGAGCATCTTATAGTTATTTCATGTAGATTTTACTCTTTTGATTTTTGTCTTTGTTTTTAAATAAAAATAAGTAAAAATAAACAGAGCCAAAGGTTCAAGTGTCAGCTGATTAAATTTATCTTGGGTCAGGACAAAACAATCTGTTTTATAGCTGTTTCCAAATTCCCTGTAGTGTGTGTGTGTGTGTGTGCGTGCGTGTGTGTGTGTGTGCGCGTGTGTGTGCGTGCGTGTGTGTGTGTGTGTGCGTGCGTGTGTGTGTGTGTGTGTGTGTGTGCATGTGTGTGTGTGCGTGCGCGTGTGTGTGTGTGTGTGTGCGTGTGTGTGTGTGTGTGTGTGCCCTGTGATGGATTGGCACCCCGTCCATGGTGTACCCTGTCTAGTGCCCCAAGTCCCCTGGGACAGGCTCCAGGCCTCCCACGATCAGGATTAAGCAGTGAGTAAAAATATATATATATATATATATATATAAGTGAGATAAAAAAAAATTATTATTATTTTGAGACACTGTATTTATTATTTATTTATTCATTCGTTTGTTTGTTTCTTCATTTAGTCATCTTGATTTTATTGTGTAGTGTCTCTCTCTCTCTCTCTCTCTCTCTCTGTCTCTCTCTCTCTGTCTCTGTCTCTCTCTCTCTGTCTCTCTCTCTCTGTCTCTGTGAGAGTCTCAGGCCCATAATTAGAGCCTGATTAAGTGATTGTTATGAATCATAATGAAATTCTTTGTCAAACTGCATTTCATGGACTGAAAACACACACACACACACACACACACACACACACACACACACACACACACCAAGCTTGTTTTACTAATGAGCCTACAGTGTAAACATGTCGTTTATTCATTTGATTGTTTACTGCATTTGTTTATTTAGTTATCTGTGTATTTACTTGCTTGTTTGTGATTCATTTATGTTTTGTTTTCTCTTGCTCATGTGATCTTTTTATACACATTTACATATAGTATATACTGTATGTTAGTTATTTTGGCTTGTTCATTTCCTCATTATTTATTCCGTCATTGGTTTGTTAGTTTGGTTATTTACATGTTTGTCTTTTGGTTTGGTATTAATAAAGGATTTGTTGGTGATAAATCTTCTGAATTTACTCAGATTTCTCAGACATGAGGCCAAATATGTGATTTTTTTTTTATTATTATTAGTGATAAGTATAATTAATTAAAATGGGCAGAAGTAATGCAGGATTTATTAATGCAGTAACAGTCAGTCATTCTGTCATATTAAATATCAACATCAGCAGCGACCTCGTTTCCCCTCTCGTCTGTTCCAACCACTCAGCGCTCAGCATCAGCAGTAAACTAATCACCTCCTGATCATCTCTCATCATCTGCACCTGTTTCTCACTGGTTCACTGTGTGGAGTAATAAACCAGCATTGCTCTCAAACTGCCCAGGGAAAAGAACTGGACTGAAAATGAGAGACAAAACAAGTCCTTCAGGACGTCCACCAGGAGGTCCAGAGCTTTGGAAGCAAAATGTGAAGAAATAGGCACAGTATTCCAAAAAGTATGAGTCTGACAATAAGGATACAATAAATGTGATTTATAGAGCACTTTTTACTTTGATGGTGGCTGAAAGTGTGAACTATGGGGCGAAATAAATAGTATAATCACGATTTACAATTAACCGCCACAAAAAGTCCCAACTTTGACGGATTGTAGCGCAGAGCAGGAATTTTTGTAGAAAGATCAAATCTACCAGATTTAAAAAGGTTTGCATGCTGTGTCAGAACATATCCAGAGGATATACATTTTACCCCTGGGGCACAAGAGGTGCCCAAATTTGCCCCATTGACATACAGTATAATGGGGAAAAAACCCATAGACTTAACATTGAGACCGATTTTGACATATTCTAGCGCAGAGCAAGAACATTGTAGAAAGATCAAATTTACCACATTTGCATGCTGTGTCAGAACATACCCAGAGGATATAAGTTTTACCTTTGGGGCACAAAAGGTGCCCAATTTGCCCCATTGATAAATGATGTGGACTTTGGCATGTAACTAGTTCCGCACCATTTGTCGTAGACCCATGAATGAGGTGTCAAACCATGCGGATTATTCTGGAATGGGGTGCTATAACTTTTCTAAGGAGTGGGCAGTAAACTGCCCCGACAGGGGGCAATTAACCGTCCCAAAAAATCCCATAGACTTAACATTGAGACCAACTTTGATAAATTCTAGCGCTAAGCAAGAATTTTGTAGAGGTTTGCAAGTTGTGTTAGAACATACCCCGCACAAGGGTATAAGTTTTACCCCTGGGGCACAAAGGGTGCCCAAATTTGCCCCATTGACATGCTGTATAATGCGGACTTTGGCGCGTAACTAGTACCATATCAATTTACACCCATAAAAGAGGTGTCAAATCGTGCGGTTTATTCAGGATTGGGGTGCTAAGATTTTTCTAAGGGGTGGGTGGTAAATTGCCCCACAGGGGGAAATTAACCTCCCCAAAAAATCCCATAGACTTAACATTGATACAACCTTTGACGGGGCAAGACGTGCCTAAATTTGCCCCTCTGACTTATAATGAAGATTTTGGCGCATAGAAAAAGGTGTCAAATCGTTCGGCTTATTCAGCAATGGGGGGCTTGACGTGACTTTTCTAATGGCCGAGTGGTAAACTGCCCCAGCAGGGGCCAATTAACATACAATAGTAACTTCCATAGGAACTTTGAAAGTGAATTTAACTGTGGATCCCATTGACGTAGAGAAAATGAGACCTCCCATTTTACTCAGGCAATCAATCAGTCTTTCGCATTTATCATGATGCTCATAAGCCACGCCCCCTAGCAACATCATTAGCATGCTGTTAGCATTATGGTAACTTGATGAGCATGTTGCTGGCATTATGCTTACTATATTAGCATGTTGCTAGCATAATGCTAACAATATTAGCATGTTGCTAGCACTATGCTAACTATAGCACAATTAGCATTAGCATGTTGTTAGCATGAGGGCTAATATGATTAGCATGTTGATAACATGATGCTAGTGTGATTAGCATGTTTCTAGCATGACGTTAAGCAGATTAGCATGTTGCTTGCATTATGCTAACTTAATTAGCATG
Source organism: Clarias macrocephalus (assembly GCA_011419295.1). Taxonomy (NCBI): domain Eukaryota; kingdom Metazoa; phylum Chordata; class Actinopteri; order Siluriformes; family Clariidae; genus Clarias; species Clarias macrocephalus. Next base: position 31,773 of record JAAGKR010006298.1, on the reverse strand, counting down.
TTTCTAACAACATAATTAGAATGTCGATAACATGATGCTAGAGTGATTAGCATGTTGCTAGGAAGACTCCACTCTTTTGCCACAGCAAACACCACTTCTCTAATTATTATTATTATTATTATTATTATTATTATTATTATTATTATTATCCAGAATTAGTTTTGTCTTGCTTTGTCACACTGGAAATCCAACCTAATTCCCAAACTCCATTACATGATCCTGATGCTGACTCTGTTTCTCATCTCCACTCACTCCTCATCAGTTTATCGTCTCTCTGTCCCTCCAGCTTGTATGTGGGAATTCTAATAAAATCCCTACATTCCTACATGTCTGTCTGATTTCTGCTTCCCTATCCACTAAACTTCTCATCCCATCACCCCGGGACGTCTCCTCTCGACGGCAGGTGGGACTGGAGTTCACACTGGTCTAGCCAAAACCTTCAAAAACACCAGATGGGGGTTTAAGCCCCTTGGACAGCGTCTGTCATGCCCCTAAAGGATCCTATACATCTGCCCCTATCTGCATTCTCAGAATTCCAGTGCAGAGTGTGTGTTTGGTGGATCTTCTAAGTGTACAGAGTGGGAGAGTGTACATGTGTGACCCGCATATAGGTGAGGATCCACATGAGGCACGTTAACAATGAACACTGTGTTGGGAGAGGAGGCTCCTGGTGGGGTCATGGGATCAGGAGCGGGTCCAGCTTTCTGAAGCGCAAAATGTGGACATGTCCCAAACCACACGTTCACTAAACGTTCACTAAATTCGTCCTCAAATCCCACCTCAAGGGCCAGAACACTGGAGTGTACTTCATACTGACAGGTACATAATAACAAATTGTGATCAATACTGAAGTGTCCTTAATAATAGATTGTTGTAGATTTTTCAGAATACTGGAGTGTATTTACTAATAAAGTGCACTTTATAATTAAGTGTACTGAAGTGGGCGAAATTCTAAAGTGTAAACAATACTGAAGTGTATGTCATGTGTATGTCAATCCTGGAACATGAACCCAGCTGGGGATCAGCGTGGGCGGGGTCAGGGGACGAGTGAACGCTCAGGATTTCATTTCTCGTCTCACTGATGGTGTCTTGGCTCGGTTTGAATTAGAGCTCGGTCTACTCCTTTCTCTCCCCTGAACGTGATAAACTGCCTCCACCTGCAGCTCCGGCTTCGGTCCCGAGTGACAGCCGTGTCAGGGAAGAGACAACCTGGAAGCGGATAAACTGTCAATCATTTACTCCAAAAAGCCAAAAGATCACTGCGGACAACACTGAGGAGGAAAGAAAGGGGGGGTCGATGTGTTCTCTGTAAAAACATGCTCTTACAGTAGTGCAGGTTTCATGTGCTCGCTCTAATATTGCATTGTTTCTGTAGTAACAGCTCACTAACAGTGTGTGTGTGTGTGTGTGTGTGTGTGTGTGTGTGTGTGTGTGTGAGAGAGAGAGAGAGAGAGAGAGAGAGAGGTTACGAAACAGGGTTAAAATGAATTCTGTCTCATGGTCATAGGGTGTGTGTGTGTGTGTGTGTGTGTGTGTGTGTGTGTGTGTGTGTGTGTGTGTTCTTTGGGAGGGTAAGTTATGGAAAGTTCAAGATAATCAGCCATGCTCATGTGAAGTGTCTTTAGATTGTCAGCTGTGGGTTTAGTTTAATCTGCAAACAGCTCTATATTATTATTATTATTATTATTATTATTATTATTATTATTATTATTATTGATTACATTATTTTTATAGAGATTATTTTTCACTACATAATGATTAAGTAATAGTTCTGCGCTTGGTGCCAGGGTGTCAGGTCCAGCCTTTACTCCACACACACACACACACACACACACACACACACACACACACACACACACACACACACACACACACACAGACACTTCCTGAAAATTGGACAATGATAAAATAAACAACACATAGTTTGTGTGTGTTGGGGGGGGGAGGGTGATGGAAAAGAATAGAGCAGAAAAGACAAAAAGAAAGAAAAATTATTTTAAATACATATTGAACAAATTTATTTAAATTAATCCACATTATACAAATCAAAGCAAAGAAATAACATAAAGGAAAAGAAAGAAAAAAAATATTAAACAAAAATGAAAGAAGGTAAAACATTTCAAAACCAAAATGAAAATGCAAAAAAGGGAGAGAAAATATAAAAATACAAATTATTGAAATAATAAAAAAGAAAATAAACCAAGACTAAGAAAGCTAAATAAAAAGTAACAAAAAAAACAAATAAGGAAAATGAAATTTAAAAATTACAATAAATCAAAAATAAAAAAATAAAAAGGTGAAAGAATCAAATCAAAACAAGAAAAGAAAAGAAAAGGAAAGAAAAGGAAAGAAAAGGAAAGAAAAGGAAAGAAAAGGAAAGAGTGTCTAGAATAGTTGCAGTTGTCTTTGCGGCTCTGATCTCCTCGACTTTCTCACTTTCTCTCTGTTTATTTCCGGACGAACTCGTCTCTCGTCTCTGCATGAATCAATCAATACTAATCATTTAACCAACTTCTAGAGTCGAGTGTCTCACATTCTCTATAACTCTCTCTAAACTCTCAAAAGCACACACACACTTCATTTACACACACTCACACACACTCACACACACTCACACACTCTCACTCACACACACTCACACACTCTCACACGCACACTCACACGCACACTCACACGCACACACTCACACGCACACTCACACGCACACACACACTCTCACACTCACACGCACACACTCACACGCACTCAAACCCCTCCTCCTGCTTCATTATCTGAACCGGTGGCTCCTTTATAAATGGAGGCTTTCTGGAGGGCTTTATTCACACACACTCTCACACACACTCTCACACACACACACCACCGGCCTCTATTGGAGACCACCACTAATTCTCCCACACAGATCTAGAGAGAGGATCAGACAGCCATGACTGAGCTGAAGAGCAAGGCGTTCTGGAGGGCCGTGCTGGGCGAGCTGGTCGGCATGACGCTCTTCATCTTCCTCAGCATCGCCTCCGCCATCGGGAACAGCCACAACGAAAACCCGGACCAGGAGGTGAAGGTGTCGCTGGCGTTCGGGCTGTCCATCGCCACGCTGGCTCAGAGTCTGGGCCACATCAGCGGGGCGCACCTGAACCCGGCCGTCACCCTGGGCATGCTGGTCAGCTGTCAGATCAGCCTGGTCCGCGCCGCCTTCTACATCCTGGCCCAAATGCTGGGCTCCTCTGTGGCGAGCGGCATCGTGTACAGCGTCCGGTCCAACAACACCGTGTCACTCGGGGTCAACTCAGTGAGTAGACTTTTACATCTAATAATAATGAGACGCACCTACTTACGGGCTTTATAATGCATTTATCATGTTTTCTATACATCTGCACCTAAGAGGCGTATAGAGTAGAGCTTCATTACCGTTCCGCAGCCTTCATATCATGAATCTTATCCACTGCTTATGAACAAAGTGTCACTGGTGTCTCTATCACACCACATTACTCCAATCCCGTCCAGCAGCTCACACAGGTACGATATAAACTCTGACCCGACCCCACCGAGCTCCAACACAAACGCCAAGCTGGTCAGTGAAGTCCAGAAAGTTACGAGTCAGTTTTCAATGCATATGCGGCCGGGCGTGGCTTAAGGGCGTGGTCTCTATCCAAATGATCCGGACTTCATCAAAGGATCGAGATGTAGAAATGACAGAGCGGTGTTTTGAACGTGTTTCGAGACGGCTGAGATTCAGAGGGCAAGTAGGAGGAAAATAAAATCAAAACAAATATATTTTCAATATTTGTGGATTTAATTATTTTTTTTCTTTTAAATGACTGTATCCATTAACTAATTATTTTCTCTATTACATTTCTTATTTATAAATTTGATCAAAAACCAAAACACATATTTTAATTAATTATTTCATTTAAAAAATGATCCAATTGACTAACATAATTCTGATTTGATCAATAATATAATTGAATAATCACTAATTTTAATAAAGAAATAATCAAACAAACACATGAAAAAATACATTAATAAACAAGTTTAACTAAATTAATGTAATATTCCATGTGTTGGTTACATTTAATATATTTATGAATTTAGGGGGGGGGTTGTACTTAAATTTATGTATTAATTGTTTTATAATAATCCGCTATTTATTTTTATTGATCTAATTAAACAAATAATTGTTTAATTAATTAGTCAATGAATGTAATGGATAATAGAGGGGCTGTTATTTAAATAAACAAACAAGCAAACAAGTAAGCATACAAACAAATAGAATAAATAAATAAATAAATAAAGTTTCCTCCTGGCATAAAACACAGCAAGTCATTTCAACCATGGCCGGTTCAGGACACAGTGAAATCAGACAGCCTTCCTCCAGGTGCCACGTGCACACAACACACAACACACAGTCAATTAACAGGAACGGACTAATTAAGTGTGTGGATTAGCACTGAGGACTGAGCGCACGGAAAAATCATAACGTCCTCATAAACGACTGAGACGGTGAGCGTGAGGACGAGTGTCTCTCCTCCTCAGGGTCTTGACAGGACAGAGTGTTTCCTGTCTGAGGCGTGAGACATTTATCCTCCTCTGTCAGGAGCAGCACTTACCTCACACTTCACACACTTTACTCTGAGAGCGCTGAGGGGCGACGGCCAGTGTGTCAGGAAGAAAGAGGAATGTGCACTGATAAAAAACTGTTAGAATGATAATAAAGACCTGTGTGTGTGTGTGTGTGTGTGTGTGTGTGTGTGTGAAACTTTACCACCAAACCAGGACTTTTGATTGTTCAGAAACTGTTCTGAGAGTAAAAACTGCCTTCATTTCTCTATATAATCTCCAGACACACTAATGCACCGACTTCTGTAAATGTCAATCGCTCATCACAAGTCCCAGTTTGGCTTGAACACCCCGCGTACATCAGTCCTTTTTTTTTTATGTTGATAGAGAATAAAGTTTTGTACAATTCTTAAAAACTCTTGAATCAGGAAATTAAATTGCAATATTGGCTAAGAACGGAGACGGAACTGCGATGACATTAAATATAAGACGATAATGCAGTCGACCAATCAGAGGCCAGTATCCAGCTAATGTAGTCATACAATCCGTAAACATTTCTCTCTCTCTCTTTGTTTCTCTTTACAGCTAGGTAGTGGAATAGTGCCGATGCAGGGGGTTGGGGTGGAGATGTTGGCCACGTTCCAGCTCGTGCTGTGCGTGTTAGCCGCTACCGATAAACGTCGGCGTGATGTTGCAGGATCGGTTCCTCTCGCCATCGGCCTCTCCGTGGCTCTGGGTCACCTGACCGCCGTGAGTACAGAACACTGTGAAAAACACATCACTTCATCAACATCAACAAAAACACCTTCAACAAGAGAAAAAAAGACTCATTGAAATTAAATGAAAAATTTTATCACATTTGATTGGCTTAAAAGCAATTTAGAAATAAAATGATTAAAATTTAATTCATTTGTTTTATTTTTTTCCTTATCATTGTTTTTTTCCATACGCTGTTCATTTAATTCAAGTAAATATTTGATCATATGCAGTCACTTAATAAAAGAAATTGCATATTAATATAAATAAAAATTGCATTGATACTGTATATATACATTAAAAGTTTTCATTTGTAAATATGAAAAAAATAAACTTGGGAAAAGTTTTTTATATATTCTTGACATTATATTAATGGCATTTGAACATTTATTTATTGAAAATAAATCAATCAATAAATAAAAATCTGCTTCAAATTAATTTTCAATAATTGTAAAATATTTTTTATTAAATATTTTAAAAATAATATAATTTGAAAATATTAAAATATTACATTTCTCTGTTTAAATATAAGTGGCAATTGAAAAACAGAATGTTAAAATGATAAATGTTTGTACTTTTCTATGCTGATTTTATTTACATTTTTTATATTTTGACATAAAAAATTTATTCAAATGACTAGTGCTAGAGTTACGATGCTATGTAGCTTTAAAAAAGCTTTTTAAAAAATCACATGCTTAATTTTCTTATAAAACGCACAATTGTTAAACGCTGTAATTACATTTAAAAATAAATTGTTGTGTACATTAGCATTTATAAGCCATATTTACAAATTTAAACTCTGCCCCCCTCTGGCCAGGGGGGCGGACTTACAATAAAGTGCAATGTAATTTTGGGGGCGTGGCCTAAGATGGAGGGGCTACGCTAAATTGTATGGGGGGGGGGGGGATTCACAAAGCCAAAAATAAAAATACTAGATAAATTTTTACCTGCACATCTGTTTAAATGTTTAAACTTTATGGGTGTGGCTAAAAGAGGTGGAGTTTATGCTAAAGACTTTGCTAAAGATGAAAATTATGTTTTTGTAACAGGACATCAGTCTATTTTTTTGTCTTTGTTTCTGAACAACACCTAGAAATCTGTGATTTATTTCCTTCACATTTCTGTTGCAAACACAAATCTGTTAAATAAAAGAACATTTTGTTTTTTCTTCTCCACACTTCGTTTCTTGGCCTGAACTCACACTCATCCATCATCCGTCCGTCTCTCTTTGTCCCACAGATCAGCTTCACAGGATGTGGCATTAACCCGGCTCGGTCCTTTGGCCCCGCCCTCATCATGAACGACTTCAAAGATCACTGGGTAACAAACCAGTTTCAAACACCTTCATCTCATATGAACACCGTCTTCCTTTACTATTATATTCACACACACACACACACACACACACACACACACACACACACACACACTTCTGATATGACTGGGTAGCTGTAGCTAGTTTTAACTTCAGCTAAGCTTTTCACAGACGATGCATCATGTTACAGGAAAATCTCCCCAGATGTTCGTTTCGTTTGTTTGTAGGAATTATATATATATTATATTATATATTTTAAAAGCTGGATCTAATGTCAGTACTATGTGCTAATTTCACTTTTTAGCAATGTAGTTTTTAAACTATTAGATCATTTACTGATGAAATTACGTTTCCACTCTCATCATTTTATTTTTTATTATATTTAATATTTTATGCATTTTTAGCTATTTGGCTTTTAATTGCACCATATTTATTTATTTATATATTTTTTATTGTTACAACCTTTATTTTAAAACGATGTAAGCATTAGTATTATAGTGAGTTTAGCTAATCAGCTACTGTAATTACATGTTAGCATATGAACTTAGCATGCTGCATAAATCCACATATGATGCTAAATTCATGTCAGAATACACAGCATACAAATACGAAATAACCATAATCAGAAAGTGTGTGTGTGTGTGTGTGTGTGTGTGTGTGTGTGTGTGTGTGAATTGTAAATATTGAAAATCAGACATAAACCCGTTAAAGTAAAACATTTATGGCTGAACACAATGCATGAGACACGTGAGCCACATCGATCGTCGATGAATCATTGCCATGAAGCGCAGATTGTCAAACAGACCCATCGATTTACGTCCACAACCACCAGGATAAAGTCCAAAAAAGAGAACAAAAAAATGTACATGACGTTCTCGGGTCAGCCGAGACATGCCGTCTTTAGTTTCACTCCTAAGCTATTAAAGTTAAAGTAGCTAACAGATTTATTCAGCTAATATCAGCTAGCTTAGCATTACACAATCCTAACTATTGCTAATTAATGTTAAATCCATCTGGAATGTCTCCTGAGTTCATCAGTGCTGGTTTCAGCCAAGCAGGGAAGTCTGTATCAAACGAATGCTAACAAAGCACAGCTATTTATTAACGGGTTCACACGTTTCTGATATCATTTTCATTTTCTTTTGTGTAGGTTTACTGGGTGGGTCCGATGTGCGGGGGCGTGGCTGCTGCATTCACCTACGACTTCCTACTTTACCCAAAGACGGATGATTTTCCTGAGCGAATGCGAGTTCTGGTGTCTGGACCCCCGACTGATTACTCCGTCAACGGACGAGACGTAGAGTTGTCATCAAAGTGAGGATGAAATGCTGCGCTAACAATCGAGCGAGTCCTTATCGTTTCCGTCCATCCTTCGGACTTGCAGTAGAAACTCAAAAACATTCCCAAGTCCTGAATCAAGCGATAAAAATCTGCACAGTGTCTTAATTGACTTTCCCTTTTCCTGTGGTTGAAACCCTGATACAGATATGAGTTTTATTAAATGAAGATTTTGAGTCAACATTATTTTTTTTTTGACTTCCTCATTAAGCTTTCCTGTGAACTGATGCAATTTTCATCCCAAATGCAAAAAAAAAAAAAAAAACCAGGAACAATAAAAGTGAACTGATTGGTTAGCAGAGTTAAGAGAACTAGGATGCAGACAAACTGGAGATAATAAATAATGACCTGGTGTTTTATAGACTTGGAATAAGTCCACAGGGTTTGTGTTTAAAATCATCTTAGATCAACAAGTTCTTTGTTAGCAGACTAAACAATCCAGTCCCAGAGTTTCTCATCCACTCAAAGCCTTAAATTACTTGTAAATAATTTTTTTTTTTTTTTTTTTTTTTTACAAATATTCAAATAGTTATTGAAATTGTTTCCTCTATAAATGCACAGTTTGTTGCTGCAAAATGTAATTTTTCTATTTTATAGTGTAATTTAGTTTGCTTTCATTGTCAGGAAATGTTTGGGGTTTTTCTCTCAAAAAAGTGGAAATATAATTTTACCCACTAGTCTTTCATTTATTTTGTACACGGTATTTTTTTTCTATGTAAATGATTGTATTGTTTTTCATTTTGTACTTGAGTAACACCAGCACTACGGATTTCCTTTCCTTCACTTTTCGTATGTAAATAAATAAAATGGCAAAAATTACTTACCTTTGTGTTGTATTCTTTTTCTTTATGATTTGATATAATGTCCTGCTGGGTTTGATCCCTCATCTCATTAACACACCTTTCATGTGGATGAAACAAACAAAGTGAATAGTTAAGATCTTCCCAATGGATCATTACTGCAGGGATTATTTAACCCTGTGCTGATGGGTGCATCAGGGTAAGGAGTCAGGCACATGAAGTGGTGCCTTTACCCAACCCTAACCCTAACCCTAACCCTAGGTTTTGGTCAGGTCTAGGCTCAGCCATGTTATGTACACACCAGGTTATCACATCTATGGATTCTTTTTCTCCCCTGATGACACGGCAGTATTCCAAGATAACAATACCAGGATTCAAACTGTGAAAAAGTGATTCAGAGAGTATGAGACACCATATTCACACATGGATTGTCCTCCAACGAGTCCAGACCTCAACCCCATTGAGAATCTTTGCGATGCAATTTGCAAATTACAAATAAAAACAAGTGTCAAGTAATAAGAGAAGTGAGAATGTTGGTTGAGGAGAAAGTAACCTCGCACCAAATCTCAGCCGTTTCGCTCAACAAGAAATAGATTTATGGCCAGTTTCCTTCCTTTATGTTCATTATAGTCAGACGTATCCTGCAGGGCTTGAAACAACATTATCAAATGTCCTCCACACACACACACACACCCGCACACACTTGTGGAAAACATTAAGGCACTTATAAACACTTGGTATTTAAGTAAAGAACATCTCAACCATGCTCCTGTACTGAGGAGAATTTAAACAAAAACGGCAAAGATCACCTCAAGTAGCACTTGTACTTGTATCCTGTTTGAACGTTGGTTATCTAGTCATCCTTCCTGGCATTCCCGTCTGGTTTGTGTCTCCGCGTCTATCATTAAATTCCATTATCTCAGAAGATTTTAAAAGATTATTTCAGAGGTGAGGTTTGGTCTGATGGCTGAGTTTAACAAACTTAACTACACTGTGCACATGTTTAACCACAGTAAAGGCCATGTTTCTATTATTGCCGCGTTAACAGACACTACGTGAATGTGTGCCGGAGTAAGAAATCCTCTAACTGTACATATAAAGAGTTGCATATGCAGCTATGCAGAGTTAGTTGTGATGGCCCAGTCCAGTCTGCTTGTATGTTCCTACACAGTAACTTAGCCAGAAGTAATCACTTAAGGGGGTGTGTGTGTGGGGGGGGGGGGGGTGTCTATATGCTTGGACTCTCAGGAAGTGCTAATTAGGATTTTCTGAGATTTAAGCATTCTTGTCTGGATGGGAACAAAAAGGTTCTACATAAACATCTATTACAGGGGATATACCCAGTAGAAGCTTTAGTTATACGCTAGTTTTCTAGGAGTGCATAAGCAGGTCAATTTTTTCGGTTTTGTTTTGCACCCCTAGCCAATGATCTGGACAAAGAACAGAGCCAAAAGCACTTAGAGCCTCATTTAGAGTTCCACCTCATCACCCATACTCACCTCTTCAGGAAACACTGGAAATGTTGGCATCATGGATAACTCCAAATATTGACCATTACTCAGATGAAGTGGAAATTGCTGTAACCACAGGACATGGATGGAATTCTGACCTTTAATCCAGTATAATGTAACAATCCAGCATCTGCAGCCATTTATTAGACAAACGCCCAGGGTAAACAGTTCAGCTATAGTCGACGAGTTTAATCGGACACAAACATTTCCTGAAAACATCATCCAGCCCTGAATCTGCTGCTTAACTTTCAGTCCTTAGATCATGCGCCAAGTTGAGAGGTACATACATGATGGACTTGCATTCTTGGAAAGTACAGTAACTTGCTCATTATTATGTAAATCGTGTGTTCCTGCCTTTTATTATTTTGCAGATTACACAGACATTTTGGATTTCAAGGTTCTAATCATTTGCCAACTAAGTGCAAACTGGATTACTGGAATAATGCAAAAGCAAAATTTTAATTATAACTTTGAACATAACTTTATGGCCCTGGGCTGAGTCTTAGGACATTGCAATGGTGTAGTAATGAGTCATTTTCTAGTTGATGCTGATACATCCATTCTGTATAAATGAGGCTCATTAGTCACCCAATTACCGAGAGTGTAAATCTCCAGTAATGTTTCTTCAGTTAAATCGTATGCAGATGACACATTTCTGGGTCTTGACGAGAAGCTGATGATGGGGAAACACTGAGTGTGGTGAGGAAACACAGATGTCAGCATGGTGGTTTTGACCCAAGAGGTCAGAATTTGTGTTTGGGTTTCTGCTTTGTGCTCCAAATTATAGTCAGAGCCATGTTTACCATGTTTAGTTGTGTAATAATGACTGCAGAAGGTTTATTGCTGAACTATGATGAGTTTATGGTCAGATTTCTTGGGACTGTGTGCATGGAGTTTGCATGACCTTTCAATTGTAGGTGGGTTTGCTCTAGGTACTTTGGTTTCCTCCCCCCAGCCCCAAGACATGAATATTAGTTTAATTGGCATTTCCAAGTTTCCCACAGCATGTTTGTGCCCTGAGATGGATTGGCACCCTGTCCAAGGTGTAATCCATCTTGGGCCCGAAGTCTAGTGGGATAGGCTCCAGGCTTCAATTCAATTCAATTCAATTTTATTTATATAACACTTTTAACAATGGTCATTGTCTCAAAGCAGCTTCACAAATTTTTAAAAAGTTTGAAATGTGTAGGAGCAAGTGAAAATGTGTATAGATCACAATGATTAGTCCCTGATGAGCAAGCCAAGGGCGACTGTGATGGTGGCAATGAAAAACTCCCTGGGAGAAAGCAATAGGAAGAAACCTTGAGAGGAACCAGACTCAACAGGGAACCCACCCTCATTTGGATTATAACAGATTTTTTTATTGCAGGATAGCAGGATTTTTTATTTATTTATTTATTTTTGCTAACATACTGTGTTAGGCAGCTGGAAGCGTCCAGTGACCCTGTACAGGATTAAGGCAATAGAATGAAACAAAGTCTTTGAAGACACCATCAAAAAAAATTGCTGAACTATGATGAGTTTATGGTCAGATTTCTATCTGTTACACAGGGTGTGTGATGTTACAATATCCTAGCAACTGATTTGCTATGGGTGGTATATCAGTGGAGTTTCAGAGAAAGTTTCTTCAACCTTATTTTGCATATAAACATTGTGTTATAGATTTTAAAACCATCAAATAAAGTTTTTAATGAATTACCATGATCTATTTGATTATTTGCATTTGGTTAAGTAAATTGTTTGTTTATTTGCCTCCATATATCCACTAAATAGTAATTATTTGCCTACTTCATATTCAAATAAGTCAACAAAAGTAATATGGTGTTTCTTAGACAAATTAAGTGAGTTGAGAGAGTGACAAATTATTCAGCCAATCAGATTGAGAGACCAATTAATAATGAGTGATGTAGCCTATAGGGAAGTCATTTAAATAACTGAAACTTCATTATTAGCATAGTGGCTTAGCTAATGTAGAAGAGTTGATACTCTGGCTGCTGGTGTAGCTTATGATGAAGGAACTAAAGACTTTACACTTTTGGAGGGCTGTCTTTGCTGAGCTCATAGGCACAACCATGTTTGTTTTTTATGGTGTTTGTGCAATAATTGGAAATGGGAACAGCAGCTACCCAGACCATGAAGTCAAGGTAGCACTAGCATTTGGGTTAGCTATTGCTATCTTGTCTCAGAGTTTGTGCCATATAAGTGGAGCCCACTTGAATCCAGCAGTCACTCTGGCCATGCTGGTTAGTTGCCAGGTTAGCTTGTGCAGGGCACTCTGGTACATTGTGGCTCAGGTGACTGGGGCTGTGATTGCTAGCAGCATTGTGCTGGGAGTAAGGCCATTAGTGGTGGAGTCACTTGGGCTGAACAAGGTGAGTAAATCTACTCATGGACAAGTGGAGGTAAATAGGCTGCATCTGGTTTGGATAAATCTCTATACAACAGGAGAAAGTGTGTAAGCCAAAAGGAACTGAAAGAGATGGTGCTTATGGAATTCCATACTATTGGAATACCTTCAGGGTTTTTTTTCTGGTTTTAACATGCATAACCATTCTAGTGCTCATGGTTGACCAGCACTTTAATATTTAATTGAACAAGTACATAAAGCATTCCTTGTAGTAAACCATGTTTGGTACTTCTAAAAGCCCACCATTGGCTTAAAATGCTAACCCTGTTGCCTTCATTTGTTCTGCAGCTGAATGGTGTCAGCCCAGGACAAGGCTTTGGAATTGAGTTTCTCCTCACACTCCAGTTGGTGCTGTGCATCCTAGCAACCATGGACAAAAGGAGGAACATCACTGGTGCAGCTCCGTTTGCAATTGGACTCTCCGTGGCTATGGGTCACCTTGCTGGAGTAAGCATGTTTTTATGTCACAAAATGCTAATTTTGGAAGCATCCCAAGTGAAGAACAGGCAATACATTTGAACATGGCTTAACATGAATCCAATTTCTGTCTACACAGATTAGTTACACTGGATGCGGCATCAACCCTGCTCGATCTTTTGGTCCAGCTCTGGTGTCCATGGAGTTTGAAAACCACTGGGTGAGCAGCATTGCTTGTATGGAACTTGTGATTTGTATTCATGCTCTATGAATAAGTGTTATCTTCTGCTCTACATGTCGATGACATACTAAAATAACCCTGTGCTGCTGTTAGAAGTTAATTTGGGGCATAATTCTGACCAATCAGAACCCAGAGATCAGTGGCACATTTGGTGTAATTTCCAATAAGCTTAAACATTTTTTAAGCAGTTTTAATTTTCAAAATTTAAAAACCAACAAAATCAAGGTCCCTTGCATGATTTTAACTATGTTGCATGATTAACTATAAAGTTTATGACAAAAAAACAAAATAAAAATTCCATCCCAGCCCTTAATGTGTTCTCTTCCTACTCCTTCCAGGTGTACTGGGCAGGGCCACTGTGTGGCAGTGTCGTAGCTGCCCTCCTCTATGATTTCGTCTTGTTTCCTAGAGGCTCAGACTTCTTTGGTCGGCTCAAGGTTTTATGCCATGGTGCAGAGGCTTCGGATGCAGAGACTGAACCCTTGCTTGAGGGTGGTGCTTCTGAAGCTCAATGGGAGAAGGCATAATTGTGAACTATCTCAATTTTGCTTTGATGCACTGATGGAAAATAAACCTGTAATTTTTTTTTTGACCCTGATGATCTGTGATGTTTCAAAATGTGATGTGCTGAAACACCCCTGTGTCAGAGTTCAACAGATTGTAGCATTGTTTGTGAAGGAGGTAATTGGTCAGCTGTCCTTGGTTTAGCTAAGCCAGGGGTGTCCAAATCCAGTCTTGGAGGGCCAGTGTCCAACACAGTTTGGTGCTTCTTCTCACACAGTTAATTTAACTAATCTGTTAATTACTAGGTTCAGTGGGTGTGTTTAGGTGTTGGTGAATTACAAACTGTGCTGGTCACTGGCCCTCCAGGACTGGATTTGGACACCCCTGAGCTAAGCAATATTCTATGGGTAAAGGGGGAATTTTCCAAAGTAACATTTAAAATGCACCATGTACACTTTCACTCTTACCCCATTTGAAATTTCTTCTGTTGGCTAAAACGCCTAAGGTGATGCACCTAAGGTTTGGGAGAAACACCAAGCTCAAGCTTCCTCATGGTACTCCCCTATAAACTGTGTTCATAATTTAATATTCATAACTGACATGACCAAAGGTTATAATGTTGCTATTTCTAGAAAACTAAGTGCAGAGAAACCCTCATGATTCGGGAGTATAAACCTCGCCAGGAGCTTTAGCTGCCTCATTTTGGACACTGACTATACAAGTATAATGGGTCAGATTGTTTTTCATTCATTACCACACCAGTTACCTAAATGTAGAACCCTGGAATCTATACTAGGGAACTCTCTGCCTGCCTTTGGACTTTGGGAGGAAACCTGAGTACCTGGGGGGGAAAACCCACCAAGCACAGGGGGCACATGCGAACTCAACACACATGTTGAGGTTCTGACCCTGAAGGAGTGAGGTACACCATAGGAGTTCCTCATCCATGTGTTGGTGGTCTCAGGATGTGTAATGTCATACCATTATTACCACAGACAGTCAGAAGAACATTCCATTGGACAGAAAAGGTGTCATTACATTGTTTGCTTTGAAGAATGTTTTCTTCACAAGCTGTTTTCCAGATGATGTGAGCAGAACTTCCATATATTTGTGTTAATGTGGAAGTAAACACCATCATTATTCATTAGACTTACTAGACCAACAACAGCACTTGCATACTTACTTAGACTTTACCCATATGTGGTTCTTGTACAAAGTCACAGTTGTATAAAATGTGCTGTAGTGATATTTTCCCTAACTGAACTACTAGCCCCAAACCCTTATCCAGCATTATGATGCCCCTGTGAGATCTACAAAGCCAGCTCCATGAAGACATAACAGTTTTGCTGTTGAAGAATTCAAGTGTCCGTCCCCCCACCAACCAAGAATGAGCCTCTGGATCTGAAGCCTCCTTAACATTCCAATCATCCCCATCAAAAGTTATGGGCTTTGATCACTGAAATATCTGCTAATGGTCAAGTGCAACAATAAGAAACATTTAATTTTGGACAACAATCAATGTAGTATGCCTCTAAATGCGATGTGTGCAGTATGCATGGAATGATTAGTACTTCACTCTGTTATATAGAATGTAGTATAGAATGCTTATCCCTGTCTCTACAATACTTGGTATATGGATAGATTACAGTATGTGATGTATTTAGTGATCATCTGGTGACTATGTGATGAACGGTCAGTCAGGAGGTTGTTGCTCAGTCTAATACTGTTGATGTTCATGTGAATTGTTCTAAGATGTCCGTCACAGAGCGACCCATCCTGCTTATAATCATTTCCAAAAAAGATGTCATGGCTGTATGGTATTTTAAACCGTGTATATTTCATACAAACGATCAGCTATTCTGTCAATTTTCTCCGCTCAACAGCTCTAACTAGTTCTCTCCACTCCTGTGGCTGTTAAAACTAGCTTCCTCACTCGTGCCACCACCCTCCCATGGTTTATAAGTGTCTGCTTAGCTAGCAGTGTGTCAGTAACGGACAAGAAAACTCATCATGGCTAGCGAGCTCAGGACCGGTGCCCTTTGGCGAGCCGTGATCGCCGAGTTGGTCGGGATGACACTTTTCGTTTTTATGGGGATAGCGTCTGCTATTGGGGAAGAATCGTCGGAGGTACATATAGCACTAGCATTTGGGCTGGCCATCGCCACCCTGGCTCAGAGTATAGGCCATGTCAGTGGAGCGCATCTCAACCCGGCCATCACCCTGGGCCTGCTGGTCAGCTGCCAGATCAGCGCTATCCGTGCAGCCTTGTACATTTTAGCTCAAATGTTGGGAGCGGTGGTAGGCAGCGGCATCGTCTATGGTATTCGTCCTAAAGGTGTCAAAGAACTGGGGCTCAATAAGGTAAGGGACCAAAGAGCGCACACTATTCACAGCCATCAATCCCTAAATCAAAACTTTAGTTTTTCTACATTGACATTCACTGATGGTTATGTCTCCTGAGGTATAGAGGAGAACAAAATAGGAAACTTGTTTTACATCCATGAATAACACCAGGCTGGATTACTTATTTAGTCATGGATTAAATGAGGACTCCATTTGAAATGAAAATTAAAAATAGATAATTGAGTATTTTTGCTGTTTTTACACATGTGCTAAAATATGAAATTTATCAGTGTTAATGAAATATTTAAAAAGCATGAGTCGATCTGGAAGTTCAATTCAAACTATTCTACAGAACTTTTTCTTATTAAGACGTGTACATTGAAATTCTCTTCTCATAAAATGGTGATAAAAAAAATTAGCAGGAATAAAATTTTAACAATTTTGATATTTATAATTTGTAACACAATGCAACAAATCTTAGTATTCTAACATCTTAGCAAGTGAAATAATATGGAATCTGGAAAAATCTATCTATATATATTTTTAAATAACTTTACAACAAACCAAATATGAGATTAATAAACTTATTTGTGGTCAAAATTGTAAGCAAAAATTTCTTTTTCTGTTGGCAGATTTTTTTTTTTGTGAAATAAATTCCTTAAACTAGCAACATTATTTTCTGATATATATTTTCTGCTTAATATCTTTTGTTTGATTAGAGATAAGCTATTAAAAATTTATAATATAAAAATTTTTATACATTTGTTATAATCTTATTTTAAGAAATTGTACAATTGATATTGATAATTTTAACTGTATGCATGATATATTCACTTTCTGAGATATATCAATTTTTGCAACACAAAAAATCTTTCAATGATGACCTTCTTTCAGTCACTTATACCCATCTGGGTCTTTCAAGATTGTTCTTAAATTTTAACCTTGAAAAGTTCAGATGAAATGATGACACAATGAGATATGAGAGCCTTTTGTGATATTTATTATTTTAAAACCAATAAACACTTTTTCATATTTTTTCCTTTCAAATGGGAAAAAAATTTAACTAAAGAAACATACCCAGACACATCACCACTGAAGGTGGTCATCGAGAACAAACTCTTCTTGACTCTGTTTGTCAGATTGCTGATTATCTTCCAACTTTAAAATAGTTGGAAACACAAAATGTGTTAATGAATTGTGTGTTATGTCATTCTCAGATTGCTGAAAATATGACTCCAGGTAAGGCTTTCGGCGTAGAGTTCATTGCCACCTTGCAGCTGGTGTTGTGCGTCTTAGCCGCGACAGACAGCCGCCGGAATGATGTGAAGGGGTCGGCACCGCTCGCTATCGGACTATCTGTGGGTTTGGGACACTTTGTGGCGGTAAGGATATTGTGATTTCGTTTTAATTATTTTTTTTTTAATGAGGGAATTCCTGATTCCTCCTCAAACAGTCAACCTGCTGCTTCTGGATGTGTTTTTCCTTTTTTTTCCTTTTTTAAATTCGTGCTCTATAGATCAGCTACACGGGCTGCGGGATCAATCCTGCCCGCACATTCGGACCTGCTGTTATCGACAAGTACTTCAAGAACCACTGGGTAAGTCCAGTCTTCTCCCTTTATGCCTGAATAGTCTTATTCACCATCCACCATTAAATCATAACTAAAGACAGTTAACCCATAACAACATTCATGGTTCATCATTAAAATATCATTTTCAATCAAACCCCAAGAAAGACCATCAGGATTCTATTATGATCTTTTGCCAAACATCATCAAACATAACAAATCTCTACAAAAAAAAACAACAACAAAAAAAAAAAAAAAAACACAAAAAGCAGACATTTTCCTCAAACCATCATCAGACTCTCTACAACAATAATACTATAACATTGACATTCTTTATTAAACACCAACATTCTTCAAAGAACATTGCCAAACATACAGAATCCTCCACCAATCGCATCAAACATCAATATTCACCAATAAATAAAACATATAACAAACACCAAACTCTCAACCATCTAGGTTCCTTAACAAACATCAGAAATTATCCATCAACAAAGAAAAAAACTTTCCCAGAACAGCACTCTCCAACATCTACATTGTTCACCAAATACGACAAAACATAAAAGAAAATTCACCAAAAGACACCATGCATCAATATTCTCCACTAAACACTATCAAACATCAGCAATCTCCACCAGACACCATCGCATATCAGTATTCTCCACCAAATACCATCTAATATCAACTTTCTAAATCAGGAACCATTAAATATTAGTGCTCCCCATCAAACAATATCATTCTCCAACAAACTCCCTCAAACACTAGGATTCTCCATTAGATACCATCAAATATTAGCATTTTCCACTAGACACCATGAAACATCAGCATTCTCCACAATACATACTAAAATATCTGCATTCCTCTCCAATCACCATCAAACATCACTATTCTCCATCAAACACCATCAAACATCAGAATTCTCCATCAGACACCATCAAACATCAGCATTCTCCACCAAACCTCAGCATTCTCCAACAGACTCCATATACTACAACTCCAAACATCAGCATTCTCCACCAAACTCCATCAACCACAGCATCAAACATCATCATACTCCATTAGACACCAATAAACATCAGCATTTCACACCAAACACCATCAAACATCAGCATTAATATTAACATCAGACTCCATCAACCACACCATCAAACATCAGCATTCTCTATCAGACACCATTAAACATTAGGATTCTCCAGCAGATTCCATCAAATCTAAGCATTGTTCATCAGACACCATTAAATATCAGCATTCTCCACCAGGATCCATCAAACATCAGCATTCTTCATCAGAATCCAGCAAACATCAGTATTCTTCATCAGACACCATCAAACATCAGCATTTACCTTCAGACACAATCAAACATCATTATTCTCCATCAGACACCATCAAACATTAGCATTTTCCACCAAGCATCAGCATTCTCCACCAGACTTCATCAACCACAGCATCAAACATCAGCCATCCCCAACCCAACAGACTCCATCCAAATCTAAGCATTATTCATTAACCACAGCATCAAATATCAGCCTTCTTCATGAAACTCCATCAAACATCTGCAATCTCAATCAAAAACCATCACACATCAGCATTCTCCATCTGAATCCAGCAAATATCAGCATTCCCCAACAGACACATCAAACATCAGCACTGATGTTCTGAAATGCCCCAGATAAGCATTACTCATAGTCTATCCATATGTCCATCTGTCCATCTGTCTGTCTGTTTGCAGGTGTTTTGGGTGGCGCCGATGTTGGCTGGAGTATCAGCTGCTCTCCTCTATGATTTCGTGCTGCAGCCTCACAGCGAGCCCTTCACCAAACGCCTCAAAGCTGTTCGAGGAGGATCGGAGGCAGAAACAGCCGAGGCATCCGGCAGCGGCGAGGGCGAGCCACTGTGGCCCAGACGCTAAACACTGCAACTGTAATGTCATGGAATTACGCTAACACCTCAACAAAGCGCTTGTTTAACCAATATGTCATACTGTGTGCGTGTGTGTGTGCGTGTGTGCGTGTATGTGCGTGTGTGTGAGAAAGAACTCTGAGTGTACTGTCACAGGTTTTCAGGTGACTCCACAGTTGATGTGTTGTTTGTGTCACATTGATTGTATACGTTTCAGATAAATAACTTCAAACGTTAATAAATAAAGTATTTCAGCTCCTCAAGTTGTCCATGAGGATGATATTAAAGGAAACTTCAGTTCTTTTCGCTTTTCACCATATTACCATAAACATTTTCACACACTCCACAAGTCAGGTGACGAACAGGAAGTTGAGTTATTATTATTTTCTTAAGATCTCAGTAGGAAACAAAGGAAAAAGTTAATTTTTTCATAGTTTATTTTCTCTTGCTAGAAAAGTAACCACATTACACACATTATAGACAGAAATAATTAATTAATTGAAACAAAACAATAATATAGGTCCAGGTTTAGAACGTGTGTAATGGCCTTTTGCTGTTACCACTGTGTGTTAACTGTGTGCTTATGTATTTGAAAATTCATATTTGAAATTTATATTCTTTTTTGTTTGTTTTTTTACTAATTTTCAAGAAAAAATCTAAATAAAATAAAAACTTTTTTCCATGTTCTCTTTGATTCAGTGTAGTTTATTTATTTGTTTTGTTTGTAGAGGGGTTAAATAGCACCCCACACTCATAGATTCAGCTTTTTACTTATTTTTTGTTTATTTGTTGTAAAACATTTGTTTACTTTGCTTTCTTTTTTTTTCTTTTATATTTTTTATAAAGAAAAAATCTTGGACTGGTAATTATTTAAAAAAAACATTCTTAACTGTTAAAAGTTTGCAAAAATATATATAGAGAGAGAGGAAGTTTTTTCTGTTGAGCTTAATTTTAGTTTTTAAAAAATTGAATACAAATATAGAAAGAAATACTGACCATATGCAAATCATGTCATATCTTATCATATTTGTCAGAAATAAATATCCTATTGACACCATTTTTCTATTTATAAATGATGATATTATTAAAATATATATATTTTTAAAGCTGAACTTTTCTTTAGAATCTTCTCTCCTCATCTTATTCTTATAGTCTCTCCAGTTCACCTGAGGTTGAGTTGAGAAGTTCATTGTTTAACCTGAACATTTATCAGACATTTCAGTGTTGGCAAGTAAAAAAAAAACAAAACATGCTAGTTTCAGCTTTCACACAGCCGAGGCGTCTTCCTCATTTTGTTTTGCTTCTTCATGCTGATTGCTCGCTCGTTTGTCACTTCAAGGCCACAAAGCCTCATGGTGCGGTCACACCCCGCTTAACAAAGATGGTCGGCATCCAGCTTTAAGATACAAGTGCTTCTGCAAAAGATATCAAACCCCTCGAAAAAACAAAATGGTGTCTCCGGGTTTCCAGGAAGGATTTTATATCCTGTTTTTCAGCATCGGATCCATACACACCCGTACGCACTGTTCTTTAAGAGCAGGACAAAACAACATACCCAGGAAATCATCAGGATGGTTATATCAGGGAATGAGAAATTAATCATATATAACAAATGATCTGAGGTCAGTATAATGTATCGCTAAAGCTTGATTTCCGCATTTTTAATCACTAAAAGCTTCTGCCATGCCTCACGCCCATGTGCTCGGTTTAGAATCAGGATCAGGATGGTCTAGCATGCTGTTCCTGAATGTCAAAGAGTCAGAATTCAGTGTGGGTTAGATTTTTTCTAGAGCTTTAACATGTTCCATGTTATCTGCAGTGGTGGCAGACTGCTTAGGAAATTCTCTGGTGGAAGAAATCAGGGACAAAACAGGCAAACAGGTCTGGGATTTGTCTCTACAAAGCTTTTAGAACACTTTTAGACATCAACAAAGCACCAGCATTTATGCCAAACACCATCAAACACTGACATTTTCCATCAAACATCATCACACATAAACATTCTTGACATCTATGTATGACTGGTGTTCATAGACTTAAGTTTAGCTTTTAACACCATAATCCCTCAGCACCTGTTTAAGAGGCTGAGCCTGGATCTGTGCAACAGTCCAGACCTCCAGCACCACCACACTGAGCGAGGAGCACCCACAGGGCCTGTGCTCAGTCCACTGCTGTTCACTCTGCTGACTCACAACTGTGTAGTGGCAGACAGCTCAAACAACATCATCGAGCTCGCCAGTGACACGACCATGGTGGATCTCAGCGTACACACAGGAGGTGCGGTGGACAAACGTACTGGTACAGATACAACAACCCATCTCTTAATGTGGACAGTGTGTTTTGTGTCGCTGTGTTGTATAACTTTAGATGGTTGAAATGACAATAAGTCCAATTTGACTTGACATACAAACCCTACGATCATCTGCTTAACATCAACATTCCCCACCAAACATCATCAAACCAAGATATTCTACATTAAACATCAACAATCTTCACCAAACTCTATCAAACACTAATATTCTCTATGAAACATCAATATTCCATACCAAAGCACCATCAGATCCTAATTTTCTCCAACAAACATCAACACTCACCACCAAAACCATCAAACATTAACATTCACCACATACAACATCAAACACTAACAATTACCACCAAACACTCTCACTCACTCTCACTCACTCATCATCTATAGCGCTTAATCCTGTATTCAGGGTCACGGGGGGGCCTGGAATCTATCCCAGGAGACTTCGGGCACATGGCAGGGTACACCCTGGACAGGGTGCCAATCCATCGCAGGGCACAGACACACACACATACACTCACTCATTCACACACTACGGGCAATTTGGGAACGCCAATTAGCCTAACCTACATGTCTCTGGACTGTGGGAGGAAACCGGAGTACCCGGAGGAAACCCACCAAGCACGGGGAGAACATGCAAACTCCATGGAGGAAGAGCAGAGTTGAGCTGAGTGTCAAGTGTATAAAGTTATCACCCAGATGAGGATGGGTTCCCTGTTCAGTCTGGTTCCTCTCAAGGTTTCTTCCTATTACCATCTCAGGGAGTTTTTCCCTCAGCACCATCGCCCTCGGCTCGTTCATCAGGGACCATCTGATCATTCTGATTCATACACATTCACACTTCATACAAACTTCCATAATTCTTTTGATTGTGTAAAGCTGCTTTGCGATGATGACAACTGTTAAAAGCGCTACATAAATAAAATAGAATTGAATTGAATGAAAGTGTGAACAGCCTGATGTGAAATGTTCTTATCGACCAATCACTGATCACTATTACTAATAAGAGTCAACACATAGTACAGATGTGTGTGTGTGTGTGTGAGAGAGAGAGAGAGAGATGGAGGAAGCCTATTTTATTGTTCACATGATGTTTGAGTGATGGTTTATGGAAAGCGTTGATGCCCATTGTTCTGGGCTAGAACGTCTGTAAGTGCACTACATCATGTTCCTAGATATCTGTGTGTGTGTGTAGAGTGTCCTATTGTCCACCTTCCTGTTCCCTAAGAAAAAAACAGCTTATGGGAGGTGTGTGTGGATAAGTGTGTGGCGCATAATGTGTGTGTGTGTGTGTGTGTGTGTGTGTGTGTAGAGAGAGAGAACAAATCCAGGGTCGAGAGATATTCTGCTGAAATATGTCTTCCTGTAAACTGTAATAAATGTCTGTCTGTCTCTCTCTCTCTCTCTCTGTCAGTCTTTCTGTTTGTCTCTCTGTCTGTCCTTTTGTCTTTCTGTCATGTTGCATGAGGAAGGATGTAAGAAGCATGTGTCACTCAAATTCTGCTTGTGTAAGCGTCACAGTCAGCAACACCCAAAACGCTCACTTTCCTCGGTTTCATGCTGATGCTGCATAACACACACACACACACACACACACACACACACACACACACACACACACACACACACACACACAATTACTCACTACCTAGACACTGAGGATAGACATATTTACTGTCAGCCTCCCTGTTTAAACAAAACAAAGAGTCTCGGACCGCTCCACACGTCACTTCAGGATGAACAGGATTTTCTATCACAGTAGAGAATAACAGAACTGAGCTACACTGATGCACTAATCCCAGTGTTTCACTAGCGCTTGGACACCCACAAGAAAGAAAGTCTTCTCAGTACACTGGAGCCGTGATTCATGTCTGAAACCCCGGCCTCCAGGAATTCTTAATAGAAATGATTTGGAGCGAGGTCAGGACTGTACGGAGGGTGTGGCAGTGACCCCCAGCCGAGTTCCTGTAATGTACAAGTGGTGTTGGTGTGTACAGTTCACACACAGACAGATGCGTCTCTTCTGCAAGTCGGCAATGTCGATTTTCAGTGATCACGACTGCAGGTTGTTCCGAGCCACCTTGGCCGGGATCGTCATTCACAGACGCACGGCCTTCTTTAAAACGTTTGCATCTTTCACATGTATTACTGCGGCTGAGCATCTCGTCACTGTACTGTGCAATCACTTTTATGTCTTTATTTATTAGAAATGTTATCAAAAGTCCCCGTTTGAACATAATTAGACTTGAACATAAATGTTTGAAGGTGAAGTCAGTGGAAGGTGATGTCATATGCTAGACCACACCCATTTTTTATCCTAAGGCTCCACCCACAGAAGGTACAGTATGGGAAAGTAACCCCTGATGAAGGTTACTGCTCTGTTGTTGTTGTTTTTGTTGTAATTTGTGTAAAGCCTGTGCCAAACTTGTATGTGCAGAGCGGATGGTCCACTGTGGCAACAGCCAAAAGTCCAACAACATAAAGCTTACTGCTCTAATTACTTATAATGGAATTATTTATTACATATTATATTCATCATTTATAACAACAACAACAATAATAATAATAATAATAATCAGTAGTTGTAATAGAGAGTCATGGTGGTGTGCTCTTGTAGGTTTGCAATGCTGTTTCAGCTCTCCCTGACCACGAATAAGTGTCTAACCGAAGTGTGTGTGTGTGTGTGTGTGTCTTGTCTCTTTCTTATCTCTTGCTTATGTGACTGAGAGACTGTTACAGTGTTTCTGAAGTCAAGCTTGTGTTTTTAATAAACACAAACAGTAAACAGTTCAACATTTGATAGAAACACTTTATTTATTCTTTAATAAAAATAACGGTCAATTAAACTCAAACATTTCTTTTTCATTAGGTGGAAGAAATTAACTAAAGCGCCGCTGCATTAGTCATTTTATCCAGAGATGAAATGAGAGCAAAATGCCCCTGCACCACTACCAGAAGGCAGTCGAACGGCATTGTGGGTAATGTAGGAAACTCTAAAGAGTGACACTTTTTTCCATAAAGTACGGCTTGTACATTGTTGAATAAAGATTAGATTTTAATTCATAAATACAATATTAAATGTGTTCAGGGCTGATTTCCCCCCTTTATAGGAATGACAAAGATCAGACAGTTTGTGTTTCACTGAGAGTCTGTGAGTGTGTGTGTGTGTGTGTGTGTGTGTGAAGTATAAAACTAAATTACTGGATGACACACTGCACACACTGGTGGATAATGTGTGTGTCAAAGTTTATTAGTGTGCAGTGCACTGAAGTGGAGAAACAAGGACAGATTCCCACTTAGCCTTCACACACACACACACACACACACACACACACACACACACACACACCCTGTTAAATGAACTGATTATCTTAAAGGCACACTTGCAATTAAACATGGCCACACACACACACACACACACACACACACACACACACACACACACACACACACACACACACACACACACAGGTACTGTCTATAGCTACAAGCTTATTTACAGCCCCTGTCAGTGTGAGAGTTTTTAAAACATGTTCAAAATCATCTAGAATGCATGACCTAATTGACAAACCAAGCAGAAATCCAGCACAACCCAGCAGGAGAATTAAATCCAACCATAAGGTAGTGGTATTACTCTTTTGCCAAAAGTTGTCTGTTCCATGACAAGTTCAAGAGCTATCAGGTAAACAGAAACAGAGAAATGACAAGACACACAACAGAATTCATGAGGAGAAAGAATAAAGTTTTTCCCTTCCTCTATACCACATGAATGATTTGTGTAGAGCGACTTTGTGGAAAACCCTCGATATACGAATGCCCTCCTTTACGAATGTTCGTGTTACGTAATGTAAGTAAATACGAGATAAAACGATCTCTGATCGCACCACAACTTGACACAGGATTTATCCCGGATGCCCTTACTGATATAACCCTCCTATTTGAATCCACTCAAGGATGGCACTGCGTCCATTGTGGTTTGGGCATTGAGTGGGAATTGAACCCGGGCCTTCTGTATGGATGGCAAGAAACTGAGCCACCAATACCCAATGGTGTAATTTCATCAACCTTTAAAACATGAAACCAAAAAGAAACACGCACCTAAAGTTTTCAATCACGTTTAAGTAGAAACAGTAAAACAGTTTTGATCTAATTATTTAAAGATCTATATAAATAAAAGTACGGTTTTGTCTGTACACTGGTCAGAACTCGCTCTTGCATTGATTCTGTTGCTGGAGGACCCCAGTCAGAAATACAAATGTTGAGTAGGAGTGAGGTTATGAGCAGTTTTGTGCCTGATTATTAAACCACAAGTTTTGACAGCGTACTGAGTATGTGTCAATGTGTCTCAACTCGACCGCTGGACTCCTCTGTGATTCTCTCGCCGATTACCGAACAGGGAGTGTATTTGTCTGACCACGACAGAAGTACAACTTAGTGTAAACAAGGCATCAGATACTCAAATTTCTTTGTATTAATAAGTTAGACAGACAGTTCTGCCATAGAGAGAGACACACAGACATGTACGTGGACTTCAACCTGAAAATAATAATAATAATAAATAATTACATTAAAGATCAGAAGACTATTATTAGCTTTAACCCTTTAACTGTTTCTACAAACTCTTTAACCGTCAACCACGCTAGGAATACAGTATATACATACATACACATTTTATGGCTGTAAAAACAGAACAGGAGCTTAAAATGTGTTGGAAATGTGATGGTGAGGTTTTGCACCAACATTTACTAAACAAGATGGGGAACAAAAAACAACACTGCAAGTGACTATTAAAATATATATAAAATGAGACATTAAAAAGCATAGATGTAGAAATGTGAGTATATACTTTTCTACCTTGTCTCCTGATCTAATCTATGCAGTATAATGACTGGAGGTGTTTAACAGAGCTACACATCAACAAGCGGTGAGGCTTCGGCGGCACGATATCAGCCTCTGCTGGCCTCTCGGCGCCATTTTCTTTTTCACCGTCTATTTATACCCGGTGGCGAAATAAACCCGGAAGTGGAATGTAAGCACCCGGATGTTAAACAGCGGAAGGCGCCCTGGCGAAGCAGGAGGGAAAAGAAAGATGGCGCCGGTTGTGTTTAATTTAATAGAGGCGAGGGATAAATTCACGGTAATGGAGTTATTATTGTTGTTTTAAGGGATTTTTTTTATTAAATATTGTGTTTTGTTTTGAAAAGTGCTGACAAGTTAAACAAACGAATAAGGGTTAGTTATAGCTTATAGACAGTTAATGTTTATTAGGTTTAATCCTCTAATCCTCGTGCATTCAACATTTATTAGAATTGTTTCTGTAGTTTTTCACACACACACACACACACACACGTGTTTTTAATATATATTATGCACAATTTAGTGGGGGGTTAATTTATCTTACAAATGTCTAGTCTGCTCTGCTCAGGTTAATAAGTAAATGACTATATGTTTGTTGTGATATTCCTGTCTGTCTCTGTCTGTCCTCTGTCTCTGCAGGCGTCCACGAGAAATGCTCTGGAGACGCGAAGCTGCAAGCCGCTCCTCAGTGTGTTTAACCATTTCACTGGAAAGTACGTCATCATAAATGTGAAAACCTTAAGCCTCAAAAACAACAAAGATCAGACCTGCGGTTTGTTTAGGAACGAGAGTTAACGGTGTAGAAAATCATAATAATAAATCTCTGCATGTAAACACCACGCCTCCTGAATTTTCACTTTAAGAACTGAAAGTCGCGTACGTCTGGGAGCCGTTCAAAACTTGTTTGTGTCAATGAAAAGCCAAGTGAGGCGAGTTTACTTTTTTTAGTCCAGATGTAGCACTATGGGTCACGAGAGTGTTATCAAGGACGGTAGCAAGAGGAAAAGGGAGCCGCTTTCAGTTTGGTTTTTAAAGCAGCCGATGCCGAGAGGAATCATAAATGAGGTTTAATGTCTATTAATTTCATATTTTGCTAAATTTACATATCTTTTCTAGATGTTTTGATAGTTTTTTTTATGCAAAAGTATAATTGTAGTGTTGGAAGTTGGTAATATTTTTGGGCGACTGGAGCAGATTATCTGCATCTATATTATTTCCTACGGGACAATGCGTTTCACAATATGAAATTTCACCTCAGGAACTCGCCTGCAATTACATTGTGGTCATGTGTTGATGTACCAGTGTAAATGCAGATAATCCGTTACAGCCACCTAAAAATATTACCAATATTACAAAAAAAAAAAAAAGGCACGGAAAATCACCTAGCTTTTAACTGCATGCCGGGGCCAACCTTGGTTTCATGGGTTGACTCTTTCACAGACAGCTGGAGGGAAAAAAAAAAACTCTTCTCTTAGCTTTCTATTGATGCAAACTAGTGTTGACTGTCTCCCGAATGTGTGTGCAGCTTTGCTAGATATGAATTAGGGATACATATTTGTTTCTGTGGTTTTTCCCTCCCGCCCTGCAGTGAGACGGAGAAGAAGAGCACCCTGGACCAGTCGCTGCGCTGCGTCCTGGAGGAGCAGATCGTAAGTGTCGTCTGATGTCATTTGATTTATTTTTAATGGTACAACAGGATGAAACCGTTACCTGGATGAGTACTTTATCCTTAGTTTATTATCCGCTTCTTCTTCATCTTCTTCAGGTGAAACACGCCGACGTGGACGATCATCTCTGTCTCATTTCTGTCAGCATCAGCGCCGTCACCGAGGGTGAGAATGGAACCCGAATAACTCTAGTCCTGCATGCGCTCTGATGGGCCAGGAGGTGTCGATGAGTTGTCTGTAACAACCGCAGTGTGGGTTTATACGGTTTATGTAGAGACTGCGGATGCCATGAAATCTAAACTGAACTAAATGATCTTTCAGTAAGGAAGGAGTCTCCGTTTTTAGCTGTGACTACAGCAGCTTCAGAAAAAAACATGCACTGTCTTAATGACTTGGAGAAAGATATAGAGTGAGCGCAAGGTCTAACACGAGAATAGTACAGATTGAAAGAGTTGTGGTGTAAAAGTAATAAGATCGTTCTTTCTACTAGGGGTGTACAAACCTTTGCACACTATGTATAGAAATGGAGAAACAGCAGGTTTATCATGATGTCTTATCATATACGTGTGTGTGTGTGTGTAGGGATCTGCTCGGCCAGCACTCCGTTCCTGTTGCTCGGCGACGTTCTCGACTGCCTCCCTCTGGACCAGTGTGACCAGATCTTCTCGTTTGTCGAGGAGAACGTCTCCACATGGAAATCCGTGAGTCCGTCCTCGTACTGATCCGTGTGTGTGTGTGGATGTGATTAAGGATATCTCATCCTTAATGTGTCCTTTGTGTGCAGAGCTCCTTCTACTCAGCCGGGAAGAACTATTTGTTGAGGATGTGTAACGGTAAGAACTGAGCGTAGAACAAACCGCTGGACTCTGACGCATGTGCCATCTCATTATCAGGGCTCTCGGTCTTAGCTGTGTGTGTGTGTGTGTTCACACAGATCTCCTGCGCAGATTGTCCAAATCCCAGAACACCGTCTTCTGTGGGAGGATTCAGCTTTTCCTCGCTCGGCTCTTCCCCCTGTCCGAGAAATCAGGTAATGCCTCGGGTTCCGGCGCAGAGACAAAACATACCGCCTTCCTTCTTCTCAGTTCCACGTTCCTGTGTTGTTCATAAGTATCCCCCCCCCCCCAATATAATATAATAAAATGGTTTGTTATTTAAAATCTTATTAATAATAAACAGTAGGTATCAGATCTGACCACTTTCTCATAAAAGCATCTGCATTCTTTAAACAATCACTAAGAGGGCAGTCGGGTTAGTCAGAAGTAAAGGAGAAGTTAGAGACGGGACTCATTCACACACAGAGAGAGAGAGTAGTGATGTAGATCATGTGTTTTTTTTTTTTTTTTTTTTTTTTAAACAAGAGGACCCACTTAAAAGGAGAAGTCATTCAGAGACGGCTGTTATTTAGGAGGAGTTGTTTAGAAGATTTAATCATCCAATGAGATGAGTGGTTTAGGGAGAAGAATCAGAGAGGAAAAAAAAAGTACAGGGCAAAGTCATTCACAGGAACGCGTCCATCAGGGAGACATTATTCAGAGATGGGAGGAAGGGAGGGAAGTCGTTTGAGAAGGGAGGGACGAGGGTCATTCGGGGAGTTGGGTCAAATCGTTTCAGGGAGTGAGTGCAAGTCGTATGGGGGAGTTTACCAACCAAGAGTGATTAAAAAGATCAAATATCATAAAAATGCTCACTCTGGCAACAATGCCAACTTAGCTTCATGCAGCCTTACAATTTTCTTTTCCAGAACCTTCTTCCTTTCAAACTTTGAACTATGTTTAAGTTGTGTATAAGTTAATAGATACACAACCTACAGAGTGTTATTATCCAAAAGAAACATTAACACTTGATACATTTTTACTCAGTTAAGGTATTAATGGCAGTCAATCACTTACCGTTTATTCGCTAACATTAGTAAAACCTGGAATCATGAATCTACACGGAGCTTCATCTGCCAATAAAACGCTGCTGAGAATGTCACTCCTCTTTAACGCTCTCCCTCCTGGCTGGCTCGCCGCCTTCAATTTCTCTTGACATTAGCACCAGTGTTAGCATAGAAACAGAAATAAATCAGCTGCTGCTTTTACACTTATCACCCGGCTCTTCAGGTCTGAACCTTCAGAGTCAGTTTAACCTGGAGAACATCACCGTGTTCAACAAGAACGAACAGGAGAGTACGCTCGGACAGCAGGTACACGCTCAATTATAAACCGTATAGCTTTAGCATTCTGATCGAAATTGCTTGATAAGGAGGAGAGAGACTGAGAGCTTCTGTTGATCTTCTCCCAGAGCTCAGAGGTTAAAGAGGATGGCATGGAGGAAGGAGAGATGGGAGATGAAGAGACGCCTGCTCCGTGGTGAGAAATCATAACTGCATCTCACCAACGTGGTGTCAACCTTGTCCTAGAGTTCATCCTGACTGAATCGTGTGTGTGTGTGTGTGTGTGTTTGTGTGTGTGTTAGCGCCATTCCCATAGACTACAACCTGTACAGGAAGTTCTGGACGCTGCAGGACTACTTCAGGAACCCGGTGCAATGCTACGACAAGTTCTCCTGGATCACCTTCATTAAGTACTCGGATGAGACGCTGGCGGTGTTCAAGAGCTTTAAACTGGATGACACCCAAGCATCCAGAAGGAAGCGGGAGGAGATGCACACGGCCGGAGGGGAGCACGTTTATTTTGCAAAGTTCCTCACCAGTGAAAAGGTGTGTGCCATGTGGTTTTATACAGAGTGCGGATTATTAACAGGTAAAAACGATGATTAAGTGTGTGTGTGTGCGCAGCTAATGGACCTGCAGCTCAGTGACAGTAACTTCAGACGTCACATTCTGCTGCAGTACCTCATCCTCTTCCAGTACCTCAAGGGTCAGGTCAAGTTCAAGAGGTGAGAAGCAGACGGTTTGCTAACGAGCGTCTCACTCCCTCAACCCATGTGTTCGGGGTAAACTCGGCTAACACTCTGTCTCCACCTCTGTCTCTCTCGCAGCTCTAACTGTATCCTCAATGATGACCAGACGTCCTGGATGGAGGAGACGACCAAACTCGTGTATCAGGTGAGTGTCCTGCAGTCATTACTGTAAGTCCCCATTATCCCACTGTAGGGACGGACCACGGGCATCCACAAACCTTGTCCATCCTTCCTGTCAGGCTCTCTCCCAGATCCTATGTCTATTTTTCCTTATTGTCTGACTCTTTTCCCCTCTTCCCAATCACCTTTCTCTCCCTGTTCCTGTCCGTTTCTTCATTTCTTTCTTTTCTCTCTCTCCCCCTCCCTTTTAGTTTAACTTTTTTTT
>JAAGKR010006297.1:23280-44008 GCA_011419295.1 Clarias macrocephalus | reverse complement strand
AAACTTCTGCCTGGCATTATGCTCATGTTATGGCTAGGCATCAGAAGCAGATATGTTAAGGCTGTTTTTGACTCACATTGAGATAAAAGTCCCTTTAACGGAAAGCCAGAAGGCCAACATGTCCTGTAGAGAGAGGATTGCTAGCACTAGCCAAAATGAGTTAAGAACAGACTCAACAAACAGCACCGGGGCAGATCCAGTAAGCAGGGTCAGAGCAGATTAATCAGAGCAGGTTTTGAGTCCCATTTACAGCATTTTACAAACATATAACATGTTGTAACTCAATGAGTAACATCAGTATTGAAGAAGCAGGCAAAAGTTCAGGGTTTGAAAGACGAGGGAGGTAGCACAGAAGGAATTATGAAACTCCAATTTCTCTTCTTCTTCGTTGTTACTTTTTGCCAGGTGGCAAACAACAAAATGGTGGCTTACTGGGTTAGGGTTAGGGTTTGCCTAACTCTAACCCTTACTGCCCGCAACTAGTAAGGAGTATGGATCAGGATTTTGTTGCATTAATCAATCTAAAACTAAAACTAACTAACTAACAAACAATCCTTTAACTTACAATTTCTTACAGTTTTTTTGCAAATGTTTTCAGTTTTGTTTCTCTATTCTACTGTCTCCTTTGCTCCCGTTGAGTTTTCATGTGCCGTGTAATATTGTTGCCACTTCCTCTTTTTTTTTTAACCGCCCCCCCAGGGGTGACTTTGTCTGTGACTTGCTCTGCAATGTGCGTCGCTTGCCACTCCCTCAGAGGCTCCACTGCGCTGAGGGACAAGCCTGGCAATATCTATCTGCATGTCTTCCAGCTCAAGTTCTTGCTCAGGCTTTCTCATGCTTTGAATCAGGGACTAGCCTCAGGCTCTATCTCCATGGGTGGGGGAGTGACTGACTAGGTGCTCCGAGCGGCCTTTGTGGGGTGGAAGAGATCTTGCTCATCTGGAGCATCCGACTTGACACTAACAAAGGTGGTTATCTACCTAGATGACTAGCCTATAAAATCCAGATCCTGTGGAGGATCGCGAATGTCTAGATCATCCTTCAGCCACTCGGAGAGACCTTGCACATACATAGCCATGAGGTCTTCATCATTCCACAGAGGGCGTGTGGCTCGGGTACGAAACTCGACTGTGTAGTTTGCAACTGATCTTCCCTCTTGCCAAATGGGAAGGAGGGGTGACACTACACTGCCATAGGGCTCCTTTTCACCATCGGCATTAGTGGCTCAACGATTGCAGTTTGGGTGGCCTATTTCAGGAGAAGGTCCTGCCACACCACAGTGGCCCACTCTTGTGATCTTCCTGTGAGCAGACAAACCATAAATGCAACTTTTGCACCTTCAGATGTAAATTGGGAACTTGAATATTAGTGAGTACTATAGGATAAATGCATTGCACCTCTCTGGCTCATTCGCATACGGTTGTGGAGTGGGTAGTCAAGTTTCTGCCACCAGAGGGGGTAATTGAGCCACTGATCCGGGACCAGAAGGAAACCTGGATCGCACCTCGAGCTACCCAAAAATCTGCTTGGCTCTTATTAATCCCACGTTTCTCCAAAATAAAAACAGTTAGGGCTTCCTCATGCTCATCAAGCATTTTCGTTTGACCCTCAACTATTTCATGCACCCATTTTAAGACCGCAGGCTTTTCAGGTGGTGTGAATATGTTGTTACGTGGAGCAGCTCCCCAAATGTAAAAGTATGAGATGTAATAGTGCTTATAAGAGACCTACACAGGGCTTCAGAAGGGGTTAATGAAACAGCAGGTTGTAAGAGTTCTTATGATACGCACAGGAAGACCTTTCCTTTCGGAGATAGCGTGGAGTTATTAATTAATGAGCTGAAAGGAAACATAAGAAAACTGAAAACACAAAAATAAACTAAAAAATTAAAATAAAATTAAGTTTATATCCTCTCGGAGCCTATGTCCTTACCAAGGAATTATGAATTTCTCTGTGCTTTGCACTAAGAACTCTTACTAAAAGTGCATGCTGAATTGAAGCATGTGGCTCTCTCTTTCTCTCTCGCCGGTGTCCTAGACAAACAGAGGCTGGATCTTTGCCTCTCTCTCTCTCATATATTATGCACACTTTGTCTTTATCTTCACCTTATCTTTGTCTTCATCTTTGGCCCTGATACCTTACCAGTGCTACCTAATGGGCCCTTAAATAGACACTCTACCAGGTGCGGTGTATCCAGGCTGATCGCCTTGCGGCAGCGTTACCTGGCAACTGTGTGTATAAATGGCAGCACCTCTGCCTTTTCAGAACTCCGCAGGGTAGCAGCCAGAGGTTCTGCCCCTCGTGATACCCATGTCATTACAGATATCTACAAGGTTTAATATCAGATTGTCTTGCTTTCAATTTTAAGTCTCAATTAATTTCTTCTGTTCACTTTCATGACTTATTAATTAAATTTTAATTAAGTGCTTATACCTTGTACAGATATTGTGTTTTTGTGCTGAAGGAAATATGTGAACAAGAGTGCAAGAGGGTATTTAGGAATACAGTACAAGAGTGCAGAGAAATGCTTCTGTTACCATTGTGCTCCTTCTGTGCTGTTTGAAATGCTACCACTTTAGTTAGACACCATTTGTTGTGTAGACCTTTATAAAGTGTATGGAACATTTTACAGAGCTGACTTTTTTTTTCTAGATGCATTTGTTTTTGTTTATTTGTTTTGTACACCAAGGCTCCTTTAGGAACAGGTCCAGGAACCATTGATCTAGAGTATCGATGAAATGGATATTCAACAGCACAGCAAAATATTCAGTTTGAAAAAAATAACTATAATAAAAGCACTTTTGCTTTACAGTTTATGCATTTTTTCACTGGCAAATTATGTGTACAATTATTGTTATTATAAAATAATTATAAAATTACAAATGAATATTTTTTGTTTGTTTGTTTGTATTTGCCTTTGGTCCACTGTGTGTTAATGTGTAATATTCTTTTACACCCTATAGGACGCAATACAGAACTTTTGAATCATATTATATGTTATTGATAAACAGGGTGTACATTATGTTTAGAAATGAAATTTAAACTTTTATAAACAATATTTATAAAATAAAATAAACATAACCAGTATTTAGGCACACCCTCAGAAGAAGAAATAATGTAAAAAATAACATTTCATGAAAGAACATTGATTAATGCAGAATCTGTTTGGAATATGTGCAGAGTTATAATTAATTTAATGCATTTTCTAAACCACGGGTAAAAAAGAGCATAAATAAATGGATTCATGGTGGAATTAAAATAAAACATAATTACAACTTTCCAAAATGTTTCTAACTGTAATTCAATAACAATGGCTAATAAAGTATAAATAAAATATGGAAGTAAACACACCAGAAACACAAACACTAAAATGCCGAGGACTTTAGCTGCTTTTCTCTCAGATTTCATTGAGTATGAGGTGATTTTCTGTGTTTTAGGCTGTGTGTGATTATTAAGCTCTCTGATAGCAGTGGCATGTTTCTTAGCAATCACAAAAACTAAAGTATACAATATGATTATGATTGAAAGTGGAATTAGAAAGGAAAATACAAGATCAATTACAGTCCAAACCTCATTGAGAAAAAGAAAACACTCTCCAGGACACAATACTGAACTTTTGAAGTTTCCATTAAAATATAGGACTGATATGGTATAGCCCAGCACTACACACCAGTTAACAACAATTACAACACAAGTGATTCTCACAGAGACAATGTTCATGTAGAGAAAGGGGTTTGAGAGGGTCAAATACCGATCCACAGCAATCTGAGCAATAGTATAGCTTGATATTATGAGAAGACCACTAACCAGCCAGTAGATGCTACAGAAAACTCTCCCAAAAATCCAGCATGACTCAATAGTCCAGATTAAAATTAGCGGCATTAGAAAAATGCCAACGAAAAAATCTGACACAGCCAGAGAGAGCACAAACATGTTAGTAGGTGTATGAAGCTGCTTGAAGTGAAAAACAGAGATGATGATGAGCATATTTCCACACACTGTTAGCAGAACCACAGCAGCTGAACACACATACAGTAAGATATAAACTGCAGGAGATACAGATCTCTCTGGACAGGAGAAATGCACACAGCGATCAGACTGATTAAACTCTGTCAGGTTCATGAGTTCATTTTTGTATTGTCTACAAAATAAAAATTAAACAAGCAACTCTGGTGCTTTTATACTTTAAATATTAATCACACCTCCTTAATTTGAGTGACTCCATAATAAATATGATGTAATGTCTTGTTGGAACACCAGGCCTAAACTCAATATCAGCAGAATGTGTTCACCCTCTCACGTGACCTTGTCTGGACTAATGTTGCTTGACAAATCCTTTTCATTCCATTAAGTTTATTAATATATAATTAAATACACTGGCCCTATGTAGTGACCATTAGACAAGGACATAGTTATCATAATTTAACAATTATGATTATTTAGAATATAAATATTTCTTAGGCATGTTAAAAGGCATTTGTAAATTGTGGTAAGCTTGTACCTTAAAAAAATAAATAAAATTATATATACTGTATGCACTGTATATGGTACATACACTCATACAGTAAAATGCTACAAAGGTTTCAGTATACAAAGCTGAAACAGTTAAACAATTCAATTCACAAAGGTTTTAATACCATTAAAATCTGTTTTTACTTCTGCTTCTTTATTATTTTACATAACACTAATCTATTTCTACAAGTTACATGGGAAGATTTTCAACAACAACTCACTACTGTAGAAAACCTTACATAGCATATTTCTACATTATTATGCATAAAAACACATGCATATTGTATATAATGCATATCACAATTTTCATAGCATTATGGAATCATTAGCAATATTTTGGAGCTTTTTAGATGATTGACAATTCGTAAAAAGACATTAATTCACTGACTGTTGTAATAATCGGCTTTGTTAGAAAACCTAGTTACACTAAAACGGGATCTAGAATCTTCTGGTGTGGTGTAGACTTAGCGGAACAAGAAAAAAACAAACATCAACAAGTAAACCAAAACCCAAAGTGTATTACAGACCCCCCCCCCCCCCGCCCCCCAGGTTCCAGCGTCGAAGGAGAGCGTCTGTACTGGTGCATTAATTTCAACATATTAAATAGATTGGGTTTTTGTGGGTCACCGATGTGATTTATTGGCCCTTTTTATTTTAATTTCTGCTGGACCCACCCACTTGGGTGCCAGCTTAGCAGAACAGTTATGGTGGATGGAGGAGTGTGGGTGCAGCTTTGGCCAAACCAGTTTGCCCGGTCAAAAGTGCGCATCTTTCCGTCAGGTATTGTACAACCTGGCTTGTTTGGCTGTTCACGTTTCTTCTTTGTGTTGCCCTTCCTCCGCAGTGATTGGGACTATAGCTTTATGCTGAGAGGGTGATCGGTTGTTCAGCCTTCCCCGATTTCCTTTGGCCTCCTTCTTATGTCTCCGACTAGAGCTGGGCGATTTAATCGTTATTTTCAATTAATTCAAATTCATGGTTTATGTCGATTTTGAAAAATGAAAATAGATTTTACAGTTTCACTTTGTTACGGCACCGCGAGCTTCTGTCGTTTTGCGACGCCCCCCTCTGTGACTCACATGTGGGTAATACGAGATACAACATGGCAGTGCACGCTGATGAAACCAAAGAGCTTGTTTCCAACAGAGGCGCGGTTTCTTCAGCCGTATGGAAATTGTTCGGGTTCGCAACGTCACACATTGAACAAGCCAAAGCCCGGTGTAAAATTTGTCTGAAGTTTGTGGCAAATAAAGGAAGCTAATTTACTCCAGCACGACTAATTTACTCGCACACCTCAAACAGAGCCACACTGTTGAATGTGGGTTTTGTTTGGCGCTGCGAGCTAAACAGGACAAGCGACTGCGCGAAAACGCTGAAAACGCCGAAAAGGCCTGGTTACACACATGCACGTGCACACACACACACACACACACACACACACACACACACACACACACACACACACACACACATATATGGTATGTCACAGAAGTGAGTACATGTCACATCTCTGCAGTTATTTAGTTATATCTTTTCATAGGACAACACTGCATAAATGATAAATTCATACATTGACACAATGAAAAGTCGTCAGTGTAAAGTTTATATAGCAGTGTAAATTTATTGTTCCATCAAAATAACAAAAAATACAGCCAATAATAGCTGAACCTCTGGCAACAAAAGTGAGTACAAGTGAAAATGTTAAATGTCAATATTTTATGTGGCCACCATCATTTTCCAGCATGACTTGAATTCTCTCAGCCATGGAGTTCACCGGAGCTTCACAGGTTGCCACTGGAATCCTCTTCCACTCCTCCATCACAACATCACGGAGGTGGTGGACATTTGACACTTTGTGTTCCTCCACTTTTCGTTCCAGGATGCCCCAGAGGTGTTCTATGGGGTTTAGGTCTGGAGACATGCTTGGCCAGTCCATTACCTTTACCTTCAGCCTCTTTACCTAGCCAGTGGTCATCTTTGAGGTGTGTTTGGAGTCATTATCATGCTGGAACGCTGCTCTGCGGCCCAGTTGCCGGAGAGAAGGGATCGTTCTCTGCTTCAGTATGTCACAGGACATGTGTGTATATATATATATATATATATATATATATATATATATATATATATATATATAGAGAGAGAGAGAGAGAGAGAGAGAGAGAGAGAGAGAGAGTATATAAGTTACGGATCTTGTGAGAGACTCAGTGGATACATACATACGGTGTTTGTTTTACTTCAGACATTTTTGGGATAGGGAGGCAGTTGTATTGGGGTGATAGACACAACTCATTTTGTGTTTTGTAATGGTCTCATGGTGTACAGGTTTGCCTTATATTGGGGCCAATACCAAAAGACAACCCTTTTCAATCTGGCATCAATTTCAACATTCTGTGTGTTTATATTTGTATAAACATATATTTCAACATTCTGTGGGTCAGTAAGTCATTCCAAGTTCATCATTCAAACAGCCATGAACACACAACGTCACTTAACGGATGAGCAGCGCCACCTGGCCATGGCGCGCCTTTGGATCGGTGGCAGGCAGTCAGTCTCAAAGTTTCAGCAGACTTGCATCAAGACACAGAAATACTATCAGAGTTCATGACAGACCCAGGAGTGGAGCCCTACGAGTGACAGACCGCAACGATGACCAGTACCTACAGACTTATGCACTCAGACATCATTATGCAACTGCCACACAGCTGCAGGCCCATTTACGAGATGTGAGGGGTACTAGGGTTTCCAGACAAAACATTCGCAACCGACTCCATCGCTTTGGCTTGAATACCAGACGACCATTGGAGGTGAACACCATGTGACCTGAACAATGCAGTAGTGGTCTACCGTCCTGTTCACTGATGAGTGTCAGGTCACCTTGCACAGAAGTGATGGTCATCACGGTTGCTGGAGAAGGCGAGGTGAGCAATACACTGAGGTCAACATGGTCCCCAGGGTTTGCTTTGGTGTAACAGTCTGGGCAGGCATCACCAGTCAGCTCAAAACAGATTTGGTTATTGTAAATGGTTCAGTCACTGCACATTCTTACCTTAGAGACATCAGCATACCCCAATTCCACCAGCACACTCCCAACTTTCTGTTCACATACCCCAATTCCCACCACACTGTGGCAGAATTGTCACAGCTCAACTTCAGGAAGTTGGAGTGCGTCATATGGTATGGCCATCAATGACCCTGACCTGAACCCCATAGAGCACGTCTGGGACCAGTTGAAGCAGAGACTGGTTGATCATACCACACCCCCACATGACCTGGGAGAACTGTGTGTAGCACTTGTGAATGAGTCGAGAGCATTGCCACAGAACAACATCATGAGACTAGTGAGGAGCATGAGACGTTGCTGTCAAGCTGTCATTGCGGCAAATGGTGGAAACACCCACTACTGACATTGTCATTTTTTGTTATTTGGGGCTATCCTATTAAACTAATGAAAATGGGGTTTCTTCTCATACATAATTAGTAATATCAAAGGGAACTTTTACTTATTTCATTAAAATTCGGAGCAATGTTCATGACAATATCCATTCCTTATTGTGAGTATTGTATATTCACAAATAGCTAGCAATCCTCAAAAATAGCAACGTCTGTCCTTGTACACATTGTTCACGCATCGAAAGTGGTTATACTTCCTGACATGCGCACACACACACACACACACACACACACACACACACACACACACACACACACACACACACACACAGCATTGGTCAGTCAATAGAGTGACCACAGAGAAATGTTGTCGCGTATCAGGGAGAATAAGAGCAATACAGGCAACATTGTTGGACCAACATTATCCACTGAGTTGAATATACAGTTCTTTTAATGTTATGTATATGCTAGATTGGTAACCAACCTTCATATGAGTTCCTGATGTCATTGAGAGAGCCAACTAAGTTAGACTGGGATTGGAGCACTGACAAAACTGTTAATAAAATTTTGCTGATGTGGGGTCAACAGAGTAGTGATATCTGGGGAATGTTAAGTAAGACAAGTAATTCCTTGGAACATATGTCTGAGACTTGTCTGAGTGCTTATTAACCTTTAGGAGTCTGCAGGTGTTTTGGACCCTGAACAAGTTCTGAGATGTCCTGACTTTTATATATTTTTCAGTTCAGTTCTTTATAAACATATACAGTGGGTACAGAAAGTATTCAGACCCCCTTGATTTTTTCACTCTTTGCTAGATTGCAGCCATTTGCTAAAATAGTTTAAGTTTATTTTTTCCTCATATTTTTTTTTTACATACATCACCCCATATTGACAGAAAAACACAAAATTGTTGACATTTTTGCAAATTTATTAAAAAAGAAAAACTGAAATATCACATGGTCCTAAGTATTCAGACCATTTGCTGTGACAATCATATATTTACCTCAGGTGCCTGTCCATTTCTTCTGATCATCCTTGAGATGGTTCTACACCTTTATTTGAGTCCAGCTTTGTTTGATTATACTGTTTGGACTTGATTAGGAAAGCCACACACCTGTCTATATAAGACCAGAGCATGTCAGAACAAATAAAAATCATGCAATCAAAAAAAACAACAACAAAAAAAAGAACTTAAATGATTTTAGCAAATGGCTGCAAATATAACAAAGAGTGAAAATTTTAAGGGACTAAAAACTGGACTACAGTAAAAGTTTAAAAATTTTCGTCTCCTTTTTGACTATTTTTTTCCACTGGAAGATTCTCACAATGCTGTGGCCTTAATATCTTTGTCAGGTTTTATGACATTTTGTATTATTTTGTGTCTTGGTTTGCCAGATTTAGCTGGTGTGTTATATTGTGTGAATTGTAAATTTATTACACTGTATGCTGTTAATTGAGGATTTTTGATATGTTCAATGAAACTATAATATTTCTCATTTGTGTTTCATGCATCTCATTTATATCTGACTTTAATCTCATTATGATCTATGGCTCATTTGCTTCTCCTTCAAATGCAGTTCTGTTTCTCATGTACATCTCAGATTTCTCAAATGTTTCTCAGGTATGTCTCGCTTTGTGTCTCAGTTTTGTCTCTTTGTTTCTCCTTAGTGGGGTTTAGGAGAAATAAAAAAGACAAAGTCAAGCTTGTAATGAGACAGCTCAATTCAGACTCATGAGACAAGAAAAAGCTCATTCTGAGCAACAAAATTTAGCTATAGGAAGTTAATGTTACTGTATATATATATATATATATATATATATATATATATATATATATATATTTTTTTTTTTTTTTCAAAACAGTAGTTTTATTATAGAGTGTTCAGTGTTTAACAGTAGTTACCAGAACATGTAACTTTAGAGAGTTCAGTTTATTATATTCTATAAGTAAAGACCAATACGTTTGTTTTTGAAAATGTTATCTTGGTAATTATATACATTTTACTTTAACTGGGTTCTTTTCATAAGTATTCCACCTCAGGAGACCAAGAATGCAGGAGAGAATGTTCCGGAGTCTCCATGAACACGTCATCATCAGTCAGGTAAGCACCTGAGGCAATGCCCATGGTCAAGCTCAAGCCCACCTTCAGACAGTTTGGAATGGAGTAGCTGAATGGTGTTTAGGTAAATCTTACATGTTTTATTATATATTTTTGTTCCATTAGATACTAAGCAACTCCAGGAGTTTCAGACTTTGGACAAACTTGTTGGACATCCACCACAAGAGAAGACTGATGTAGTGATGGCAGTGAGAAAGAACTTTTCCTGGCTTTGACCCGTTCTTGTAGCCCTTACATACAGCAAGTAACCAATTTTCCTTTTTTTTTTTTTTCACTAAAAGATTCTCACAATGCTGTGGCCTAAATCATACTTTGAGTTGAGCAGTGTTACACTTAATATCTTTGTCAGGTTTTATGACGTTTTGTATAATTTAGTGTCTTGGTTTGCCAGATTTTTGCTGGTGTCTGTTTTATTGTGTGAATTGTAAATTAATTACACGGTATGCTGTGTATGCTTTTTTCTTCAATAAAACTATAATATTTCTCATTTCTGTTTCATACATCTCATTTATATCTGACTTTAATTTCATTGTATTATTATTTTTTTAACAATTCATTCAAGTCAGCCTTCACTGAGGAATACATTTCTTTTTTTACTCAATAAAGGAGTAAATGAACCATAATCACATAATCCACTGTCACCAAGAAGGGAATAGCTTGTATTTCAATTCACAAGCTTGTAACATATTCACCCCTCACTCATTAGGAACTAAATGTTAATTTCTGCCAAGCTGTTTTGTGACAATGCTCATTGTTAAAAGTGCCATATACATCAAATTGTATCAGTACTACAAATGACCAGTTTGGGGCAGCCCATAACTAAAGAATGGAGCTTTTAACTTCAAGTGATGAGTTAAATAAGGTCAAATACGTGGGTGGGTCTGGTGTGTTCATCTGTTTTTCATATAAACAGTCATGTACATGCTGTGTGGACCTCCTCTCTGTTTAAACCCTATTAGACATTTTATCATATGTCACACTGTAACTCGGTTGGATTCTGAGGGAAAAAAGTATATATATATATATATATTTTTAAATTTTTGAGTAGGCTCCTTTTGCTCTCCACTTTCAGCGAGAGTCTTTTTTATTCATTAACTCTCAGCACCTGTGATCTGTCGCCCTTTAGTGGTTTCTCTGTTTAGTACAACGAAGACAAAGACAAAGATTGACTGCAGGTGGGAGTAGCTTTCTACTCACCTGCCACTCACGACATACAAACACAAGATGGTTCATCTTTTTTTTTTTTTTTACTCTCCTTTTAAATCATTTTTTGTGAATTTTAATTTACAACAGAAATTAAACAAATAAACAACAAAGGATAATGTTTTATATTTATTTAATCATGTATAGCTGCATGAAAAGACACAACAATAAGATCCTGTTTGTTGTCTGCGAGCATGCCCAAGAGACCAGTTATCATTTCTCACATTCAATGATGAATCTCTCACAGGTATCTGACTAATCAAAGGTGTTAAAGACAAAACAACTTAATGAATCCAAACACTTGTCTATTTCTGGTCCTTGTCCATGTGCAATAATATTACATCTTCTTTATACTTCATGTTTCCCTAATGATCACTTTATCTTATTGTTGCAGTTGAGTCAGAGTGTTGATGTGTGACTTATCTTTCTTACTTTCTTTTTGAAAATGTGCATAAACCTTTTTGCTAATAAATTTTTCCTGGTTGGTAGAGTGCACAGTGTATTTTCTTTTTATAACCACAAGAGGACAGTATGATAAAATGTATAGAAACAGATGCATAAAACAAAAGTGCAATGCATGCACGCACACTCTCTCTCACACACACACACACACACACACACACACACACACACACACACACACACACACACATTGAGGTACATGATACTTTTCAGTTACAGTTTTTGCCCGTTGCTTGAACACATTTTGCAAAATTTGGCTCATCATGACAAAACTCTACACACAAGCAAATAACACACAACACTGGGAAATAAACCATTCACATTTACTGTATGTCAATATAAAACTCTGCTATCAAAACCTAACAACGCTTTGTCAAAATGATCTCCATTTGCATCATATGAATACACTTTCAAATCAGCAGCA
Organism: Clarias macrocephalus; assembly: GCA_011419295.1. Lineage (NCBI taxonomy): Eukaryota > Metazoa > Chordata > Actinopteri > Siluriformes > Clariidae > Clarias > Clarias macrocephalus. Next base: position 31,897 of record JAAGKR010006297.1, on the reverse strand, counting down.
ATAAACTAATCTACTTTATATAAAACACTGCAGGCTTTTGTTTCCTCTGTTTTATTTTCCACGGAAGGCAGGTTTTCACAACACCCAAAAAATGAAATAATAAATACTGTACATTACAGTCGTGCACTTTACAGTACAGAAAATTCCGTTACAGCAAAAATAAATTAAACAATACACTACAGTAAACATAGAAAAACACAACTGTGGACTTATGGATCCTGTTGTCTGTTGGGGTCTGGCCACAGGATCTCATCAACATCAGATGCAATATCTTCTCTCGCTAAGCATCGAGGAAAATATCCCCTTGTGTGCCGAATCCAACCTTGGATTGACCTTACGTCAATGTCTCCGCCAGCCTTTTCCATTGCCTGAAGCAGAGTCATGTGGGCATATGGTTGGCGGTCATACACGTGCCATCTCCAAGCGGAAAAAAAAAAAAATCTTCGATAGGGTTGAGAAATGGCGAGTAAGAGGGCAAAATCCAAAACTTCAAATAGATCATGGTTTGTGTACCAGTTCTGGACAATAGCAGCCTGATGGAAACTGACATTGTCCCACACAACAACAAACCTGGGCTGCTCTGGTCTGTCCTGTACAACTGCATCATGAAGTGCATCTAGAAATGTGATTATGTGTTGAGCATTAAACTACCCCATAGGACATCTGCCAGGTTCCCTGTATTATGCACAATCAATGCTGCTTTATTTAAAGTGCAGTCTGGAATAAAATATCCCATTTAAATTGTTCATCCTGTATCTGGCATTGTCACTAAAATCATGACCCCAGGAAGGTTTTCTGTCTGTAGTTCAATAACGGGGGGTTGACATGACCTCATGGCCATTTTGTTCTGTAAAACAAAAGAAACAAAAAAATTAATTTGTTAATAAACTTTATTTTAATATTGTTTAGAGCATGCCGATTTGTCCAAATGGTAAATAAAAATGGAATTCATTACTCACTTTTTAAAAAATTTCAGTCTAACATGAAAGAGCTCATAAGCCATGAATGTCTCAAGCTTGACAGACAAAGTTTAATACCCCATTCCACTGATCGAATTTTCTTCAGAATCCACATTGATGCAAATTTGTTACGACCTCTGGAAAGATCAGGTAACTACAACTTACAGGGAATTATGTTAAAGTGCTCTTCGTCAACTACAGCTAAGCATTTAATACCATAATTCCCTCCACACTCACCACCAAGCTGGAGCACCTGGGAGTCAGCCCATCTCTGTGTCAGTGGCTCTCCAATTTCCTAACTGGCAGACCACAGGCAGTAATGATGGGCGTGCATGTCTCAGCCTCCCTCACTCTCAGCACTGGAGCCCCACAAGGTTGTGTTCTGAGCCCGCTGCTGTACTCATTATACACGTATGACTGCATGGCCACTACCAACTCCACTAACATCATCAAGTTTACTGATGACACCGTCGTGGTGGGTCTATTCACTGACATGATGAGATGACCTATCTGGAGGAGATTGGAAAATTGGAGAACTGGTGCCAGAGGAACAACCTCCTTCTAAACGTGAGCATAACAAAGGAGTTGATAGTGGACTTCTGTACAAAGCAGCAGAGGAACTACCAGAACCTCATCATCAACAGGAGCTCAGCGAAGAAAGTAGACAGCTTCAGATACCTGTCCCTGTTCACATGACGCATGATTGTTATGGTCTTGTCACATGAACACCACGGTGAAAAAGGCCAGGTAGCATCTCTACCACCTCAAACACTTGAGAGACCTCAGACTGCCCTTCAGGGTGCTCAGGAATTTCTACTCCTGCACCATAGAGAGCATCCTGCCGGAAAACATCACAAACTGGTTTGGGAACAACATCATGAAGGACAGATGAGCTCTACAGAGGGTGGTGCAATCAGCTGAGCGCATCATCCACGCTGAGCCCCCTGACCTGCACATTCTGGACATTCATGGAAACTTATGGACACTGCACACCTGTACATAATCTACCTCTTATAATGTGTTATTAACAATACATCATGTGAGGAATATAAAAAGATGAGGCTTTTCAAAGAAAATAATCCATTGTGTGATGTGGTCCAACATGATGTAGTTATATTTCTAATAACAGGACATAATGGAGAGGTCGGGATCTCATTAAGAATATTAAAAGACATACAGAATAGTGTAGGAAATTATTAAATATTGTGATTTTTTATTAGTAACATGAAGTAATGTGACAGAGTATTTGAGAAATCACAAGCCAAACAATTTTTTCCATCAAAAAAAAAAAAAAAATCATGTTATAACAAAACTAAAGTAAAATACAGTGACTTAATCTGTTTAATAATTTATTTGGTAAAAATGAATAGTGTTGATATTTTGACTTTAACTAAATTACTGTGTTAATTACACAGGAAAATGGATCTCTGTTTAAATCTCTTCTGAGACTTCTGAAATTCACTACGAAGTTTATTTGTTCCACCTTTATTTGTCTGGGTGAGAATTAGTAGTTTTAATTAATCAGCACCTAAATAGAGGAATGTTTAAAACTTATATATGATCACATGTGCTATTTTTAATGTAGCACATCTTAAATATCTTAATTTTCACACAGCAGCGTTAAAGACAACATTAACAAATGAAATTAAAATTTCAGGAAAAGTCAATTACAGAAAATTCAAAAAGGTCATATTTAAGACAGGAACGATTTTAGACAGATTAAACATCAGATCAATACAGTAAAATTTTATTTTAACCTGATAAAACATTAAATTACAGTTAATGAAATCCTGTTTGATATTTGCTGTTAATATTTGCTCTTTAATTTTCACCATGTTAAATTACTGAGCTGTTTGTGCAGATAAATTGTGTGTTAGTGAGACAGATGACTAAGCAACAATTTGGTAATGAGCTGGAATTTTACAAATACACGTTATTCTGGATCACACAATCTCACAGTAGAGCCAGTGCCACAGTAGAACCCAAATCCAACATAAAGAGGCTGAGTGAATGTGGTGTGGACTCTGTGGAGGAGCTTCATGGTGTCAGAGACGCTGTAGAAGGACAGAGTTCCTGCACTGTGATCCACATACACTCCTATTCTGGAGGATGATGGAGCTCTGAGATCAGTCTTAATGTTGTTGTGATAGAAAGAGAGAGAAGAAGAAGAACACCACAGACTCCAGGACTGATCATTGAACCCAAATACACACTCATTACACCGCCCTTTCCTGCTGATGTCACTATATGAGACTGATATGGACACACTATAACTGTTCCACTCCACCTCCCAGTAACAGCGTCCACACACACTCTCCTTACACAACACCTGAGAGCAGACATCAAATCTCTCTGGATGATCAGAGTCCTGCTGCTCTCTCACACTAACTGTCACCACTCTGTTCTTCTCAGACAGAATGAGTTTACGATGTGCCGTGTTGGGATCCAGAGTCAGATAACAGAAATCTAAAATAAAAGAGAAAAACAAACGGAACAATGTGAACATGTTGGGTTTAATTCACAGAATACTGTATATTCATGTGGAGAGTGAGACAGCTGTCTGTGTGCCCTGATATCTGAGTGACTCAGAAGTGTCTCAATTTAGTTAGTTAGTTAGTTAGTTAGTTAGTTAGTTAGTTAGTTAATAAATGTAATCCTTAGAAATATGTGTGTACATGTCAGAAACTCTTCTCTGCTCTGTGGCTCTGGTGGTGAAAAGATCTGAACTGCTGCAGCTGTGGAGAGAAAAATGGAAACAAAGACAAAAAGCATCATCAGGGTGTAAACGATGGAAACAGTTTAAAGTGATACAGTCAGTTTATTAATTTTAAATCAGTATTTGAGTTAAAACTGTCTGCAGGAAGGTCAGCAGGAGCATTGCTAAGAAATAAGACTTGACAGAGCGAGTAAAGACGTCCATCATTGTGTTTCTCCAGCAGGAACAGCTCCTCTTACCATGTGGAGGGAATTTGTTGAATTCCTCCTCACAGAATTCCTCGAGTCTCTTCTTCAGATCTGAGAGAGAATTCCTCACTCCATCAAATGAGAGATGTTGATGGACACTGATGCTGGATGTCTGAAAATCTGTTTTGATGCTTGAAGCAGACTGGTGTACAGAATCTAAAGACTACAGAAAACAATAACATTTTATATACACGTCTTACTCTAGGGGACATTCACTGTTCCTTTAACTGGCATGATTCACAAACTGTCACTTTCCCCACTTGCTCATGTTTTCCCCATCCCATCATGTATCCTTTCCCACACCCTCCTTTTCTACCCTGCCTGCTCACTGATCTCGCATTTCATGCTGATTACTCCACCACTTAAGCCACACGCTGCACGCTTCTTCAGTGCTAAATTATTGTGTCCCTTTCTCACCTCAATTCTCATGTAAGGTTGTCTTGTACTCTGTGTTTCGTTTTCTTCTTTTTTGCCGGTTGATTCGGATTGTCACCTCCCACTGTGATTTCTTGGTTTTGATCTCGCACTTGCCTTTTTTACTACGGATTTTGTTTCGCGTTTTTGAATCTGACGCCTCACTCTTAGGTTTCCCGGTTAAGTAACTTATGCTTATCCTTTTGACTACGGCTTGTTTTATGATTTCGCCCTGTCACCTCGCTGATTGACCCCCTGGTTTTTAATCCTTGCGTTCCCCTTTTGACTATGCTCTCATCTAATGTTGGAGTCACTCTTCTGCATTTGGATTCCTGTTGTTCTGCTCCAATCTGTGATAGAATAATCCAGCCAGGCTTCGTTTACAGAGCACACCAGCAGAAACTGCTCAGCACCAAGCAAACCCTTGCTGATGTCATAACCCAGGTCAACCTTCAACAAGCAATGAAAATTACACCTGCAACTTAATCAACACAGCCTTAGACAAGGCTCCCCCCTCACTGCGCCAATGACAGATGCCAGCTTCCATCAATCACTCACAGGACTCCTCTTTACAGCCTATGGGTCTCAGGTAATCACACAGAGGAGACCTTCACTATTTATCATAGAGGGATCCCACGCCATGATCGTCCTGGGCCTGCTCTGGATAACCTGTCACAATCCGTAGATCATCTGGCCCAGAAACTCAATCTCAGCCTGGAGCCCATTTTAAGATTGCCCTGAGACGCAAGTTCCCTGGGTGCCCTGGGTAGCGTAGACCCACAACTCCCAAGTCTTGTCATCTACCGGTCTGGTCCCCTTCCAGTGCTGTCTAGGGTATCAACCACCCTTCTTCCCTTCCAAGGAGGAGGCCAACATTCCGTTCGAGTGTTACCTGGAGGAACTGGATGTGATCGTGTGTGTGTGAAAGCTGCTCCAGCTCAGTGAGTCTCCTCTGAAGATCAGCAATCTCCTGCTCCAGTTGCTCCAGGAGTCGTTCAGCTCGACTCAGTTCAGCCTCCTCCTGAGCTCTGATCAGTTCCGTCACCTCCGAGCGCTTTTTCTCCATGGAGCTGATCAGTTCAGTGAAGATTATTTGACTGTCCTCCACTGCTGTCTGTGCACTCAGCTGTTAGGACACACACACACACACACACACACACACACACACACACACACACACACACACACACACACACACACAGGATGTAAAGCTCATCTATCATTCCCTCTCTTACTGCGACTCTAAATGTCTCCATGTTGTCCATGTTGTGTGTGTTTCTAGGAGCAGCCCTGTCTCTGCTCACTGCTCACCTTTATAGTGTTCACAGCCTGTTTCAGCTCCTGCACCTTCTTCTGCTTCTCCTGGATTCTCTGCTGGGATTTCATCTGCTCCTCCTTTATCTCACTCTAAGAACAAATAAATTACATTAGCTTTCTATAAAACATAGGCTACCTGGTCTTAAATGTAAAAATATATTCATGTTTCTCAGAGCTGTGAATGCTGTGTGTGTTTCTGTCTGGTTTCTGCATATTGTAATCATAACTTACATTGAGCAACGAATCCAAATGTGAAAATAATTCAGTGATCTTTTAAATACAGTATATTATTATAGTGCTGTTAGAATGTTTTTCACACAATGTAAACACTCACCCAAATGTTCACTAACTGGTTTCACCAGATTATATTTCACACTGATTGATGACTAAATATTTTTTTAACCAAACTTTTAAGAAGCTTTTATTATAATCTTCTTAAAATAACATATTAGGAAATTAAACAAGTATTTAAGTAGTTTTTTTTTTTCTCACCTGTTTCTCAGCTCTTTCTGCTGCGGCTGTGACGGTGTCGTGTCCTTTGTGATTATCCATCATACACAAATAACAGATGCAGCTTTGATCAGTACGGCAGTAGATCTTCAGCACTTCGTTATGTTCAGAGCAGATCTTCTCTTGTAGTTTTTCTGAGGCTTCAATTAATGTGTGTTCCTTTAAAGCAGTAACTTCTAGATGAGGTTTCAGGTGAATTTCACAGTAAGAAGCCAGACACACCAGACAGGACTTCCTGGCTTTGCGTTTTCTACTGGTGCAGGAATCACACTCCACATCTCCAGGTCCAGCGTAACAGTGAGCAGGAGAAGCAGCTTGGACTTCAGTCTTCTTCTTCAGTTTCTCCACCACTTCAGCCAGCATGTTGTTTCTGCGTAGAACAGGCCTTGGAGTGAAAGTGTCTCTGCACTGAGGACAGCTGTAGACGCCCTTCTGATCCTCCTGATCCCAGCAGTCATTGATACACACCTTACAGAAACTGTGACCACAGTGGATAGTCACCGAATCCTTCAGGAGATCCAGACACACTGGACAGATGAACTGGTCGTGATCTATTGAAATTCTGGCATCTGCCATTTTCCTGCTTTCACACACTGAGAGAGAGAGAAAGATCAGTTTTCCTTACTCTAAATTGAGGAGTTGATTCCTGGTTCTGTGTGTGTGTGTGTGTGTGTGTGTGTGTGTGTGTGGGTGTGTGTGTGTGTGAGAGAGAGAGAGAGAGAGAGGAGGAGCACAAATCTGAAGAATCTATAAATACCTCTCTGTTAACCATTTCATCTCCTTTCATTTCATAAATATAATCCAAGTATCTGTGTAATTTTTTGAAATACACTGTAAAATATTTGATTTATCAATGTTTTTGTCCATGTTGTCCACTGATATTCACTATCTGATACACCAGGATATGATTTAGAAAATGTTATTTGGAAGGGTAGCTGGTTTTTCTCTTAGGATGATGAGACGCTCAGTCATCTGTGGGAAAGTCAGAGTAGAACTGCTGCCCCTTTGTGTGGAGAGGAATCAGTGGCACCTCTCCAGAGGTGGTTCGGGCATCTAGTAGGTCACCTCCCTAGATAGGTGTTCTTGGCACATCACGCAGGGAAGTTTCACGTGGGGTTTCCCGCTGAAACTGCTGATTTCAGATAGGTGGATTGGAATATTTCTGTACAGTGGCAACAGAACTCCAAATTCTCTCCAAGGCACATCCTCTGTACAATATTCTACATCAATATAAACTGGGGGTTTAAGTCTAATCAATTTTATGACACATACATAAGAGTTCATTAGTATTTAATGACATGTTTCAAGTCATGTTGAAGTCATAACATTTTATGAACACAGATTTTATAAACACAGATAAAGCTAGTGTTTATCAGTAACATGAATTCAAAGCAAATATGGAGTATTTTTGCAAAAATGTCAATGATTTACTCTATATAATTTTTTGTGGCACTCAGAGTGTGGCTAATCATAAAGAATTACAGCCCAGTTATTCTGGAACAGACAGCTTTACAGTGGATCCTGATTTACACCCACCAACCATGCAGAAACCAAACCCAGCATATAGGGGCTGAGTGGCTGAGAGAACAGAGTTACTGCACTGTGATCAGTGCCAATCTGTGGGGTTGTGAGGCCCTAGGCCCGATCATGAAATCTGGGCCCACTGGTGTAAATAACTGTCATAGCAATTTCACGAGTTAGGAGTTAAGCACATACTGTAAGATGACAGTATTTAAGTGTATAAATGTGTATTAAGTACAGTAGACTGTAAACACAAATAAGTTGGCAAAACTAAAAAAAAAAAGGTAATCAGTTACATCAATTTTTAAGTAATGATGTTTCCAAACTTAAGTAAACAGAACTATCAGTTTTTGAGTTTGTTGTACTCATTCATATTAAACGTTCTTTGCTTGCATTATTAAGTCGCCTCACTCATACTATTTAATAGAATCAAATAAATAGTTGTTGGTCTTTCAGCAATGGATGACCACAGCAGACAATCCGGTCCACACACAAGCTTCGCACAGGTCTTACGCCAAATGCCCTTCCTAACGCAACCTTCCCATTCTATCTGGGCTTGGGTCAGGCACTTCACCACCCCTGTCACCCTACAGTTCTCTGGCAATCATGTCGAAACTATCACCTTCCTAACTGTTAAAAATGCTCATGCACCTGTTGTTCTGGGGCTCCCTTGGTTGAGGCTACATAACCCCCACATTGATTGGGTTAAGAGGAGCATCCTTGATTGGAGCCCCGCCTGCCTCTCTTCTTGCCTACACTCAGCGTCTATTAGCCGGACCTTGCCTGCATTACAAGAAGAGATCCCCGACTTAACCAAGGTCCCCACTGAATACCATGATTTACGACAAGTCTTCAGTAAGTCACGGGCTATCTCTCTACCACCTCACCGCCCCTATGCCTGTGCTATTGATCTGCTCCCAGGCACCTCTCCA